>VZTI01002117.1:695185-708566 GCA_013397865.1 Struthidea cinerea | reverse complement strand
GATAAGACTTAATAAACAACTATCTGAAAGCAGAGATTTGTGAAGTTCCCGTTCGCCTCCTGAATTCCTGGCAAAGACGCTAAAACTCTCCCCCATCCGGGGAGGCATTAATTAAGGCATGGAATGTGTCAGATGGAGCTTTGAACAACCCAATGTAGTTGATGGTGTCGCTTCTCATCACAGAAGGGTTGGACTAAACGACCTTTTAAAGTCCCTTCCAACCCAAACCAATTCTGTAATTCTATGACAAAAAGAAGAATAGGGAGGGCAGAAAATTTTCAAGCTACCTTCATTGCTGAAGGTTAAAATGCTCCATTTTTAATGCTTTCTATGCTATATGGCAGCTAGCAAGAAAGAGGTAATGTCTTAATAGCTTCCAGTATGGAACATACACAGATGACTCTCAAGTACCCATGAATACCTGAGTATCAAACCTTTGAACTAATTGACCCAAATGAAGTAAACTACAGCAGAGAAACATCAGTGCTGAAATGCATTATGTTTTAATTTTTGTACCAAATGGAGCCCAGTTTGAGATTCCTTTATCTTAATACCTGATACTGTACATAATATCACATATTTTAGAGTAGGTTTCCAAAGTTAATCTCTTTACTAGGAGAAATTATTAAGAAAAAAATATTACATCCTCCCAATAATTAATTTTAATTTACCTCCAATTAGTTTTTCTCTGGAACAAATTGTCATAATGTGAAATAATTGTAGTATGTTGGCATATAACCATGTGTTTAACTGTGAATTTTATAAACATAAATCATATTATCCACTATCAAATTGGACACATTTTCTTTCTGTGAAATAGTGTTTACACTAATCTAACAAATTGTATTTGAATATTTTTGACTTTACAGAACTTAACTGTACAATCAAGCTGAGCTTATGAAATGAAAAATACATATTTTAAAATAGATGTAATTTCTTTAAAATAGATGGTGTGTTCATAGAGCAATTTAATAATTTTTCCAAGTCATTCATGTAACCTGCCTAGGCAAATATTTTTTAAAATTAAAAAAAAAAAAAGATATATATATAAAATCAGTCTGAGAACTACAGCATTGATGAAAAATTTTACAGGAAAGAATCCCTACATTTAATGGTGATTATATGCAATACAGTAGAAGCAAAGTCTGGTGCAAGTAGTTATCACTAAATTTTTCCTGTCAAAATCCTGGGCTGTCTATCACTAGTGCTTTAATAATTTCTGCTACGCAAGCATGAGCAATAAAAGTGTGTATGAGCAATGCAATGGGTGTTGACAATTAATGCCATGGACACCAGCCTCTCCCCAACTTCCCTCTAGTGCTTGCATACAGACAGTAAATGATGTGGGGGACCAAAGCTAACATCCTGTTTTAGTTACATTTCATGCTTCACACTCAAAGGAGCCTTTTCCTTTGTATGTGCATTTTGTCCGTGACAGGTGCAAAAGAAATGAAAGTTCAATGTTGTATTTGCCCAGGCTTTTTGTTTCATGAATTACTGCCTTTGAAAAAATAACATTGATAAAACCTAATGATCTTCATTAAAAAAAAAAGCATTTGCTGTGGCCCAAGCAATTACGCTTTCTATTATCACTATTACCTCCAGTAGCAAGCCAGGCACTTGGACAGGTTGTTCTGTAACATATTTACTGTGATTAAATATTATTTAAACAAAGAAAAAAAGGTGATGGATGGACCCACATCTCTTATATATAAATAGTTCATAAGTTTAGAATAATATCTAATGAAATGATGAGATGTTTTTACTGTGAGTGGCTTGTCCTTTTTATTCTGAAATAAACCATAGTGCTTGTACTTCGGCTTTCCACATATGTATTTAAGTCTGAAAGCACAGAAGACAGTAGATGGGGCAGCAATCTTGTGCTTTTTGATTGATGACTTCAGTGCCCTGCAGTCTCTCTTCTCTATGATTTTTAAGCACAGGAGTTCATTCATAAGATTTTTGAGTCACTCTTCAATTTCAAAGTGCACTCCCAAGGGAAATATGTGCACGCTCCTCTATGAGTGAGCCTCAGTTTGAGGACTCTACGTGAGACTAACAGGAAAGTTTGTTGACACTGGGTCTGTTCTTTGTACTTACATTATTCAGAACTGCATAGATGATTTAGCAGAATGTGTAGTTTTACTAAAGCACAGAATTCATTTAGATAGTGAAATTTTCAGTTATTCATCACAGTCACAGTGTTGGATTCATCATGTGCACTCTCAGTACTGTTGCAGTTTCAAACCACAAATTTGTGAGAGGAATGGAACACCTCTCCTGTGAGGAACTGCTAGTAGAGTTGGAGTTTTTCAGCTTAGAGAAGAGAAGGCTTCCAGAAGACCTTTTTATGGCCTTCCAATACTTTAAAGGGACTTATAATAAACACAGGGACAGACCTTTTAGTTATGCCTGTAGCAGTAGGACAAGGGATATTTATTTTAAACTGAAAGAGGGTAGGTTCAGACTAGATATGAGAAAGAAATTTTGTACCATGAGGGTAAACCCCTACAACAGGTTGTCAAGAGAGGTTGTAGATGCCCTAGAAAGAACCCTTTTGGACATTTTTTTTCAAAAACAAGAGTCATTTGAATGATATTTTATAGCACAATGTCCCAAAAAATTGTACTAGTACACATATGCAGCAATGTCAATGAACAACAGTAAAGAAACTATGGTTGCCCAGAGAGGTGGCAGATGACCCACCCCTGGAAACATTCCAGGTCAGGTTGAACAGGGCTTTAAGCAACCTGATCTTTTTGAAGATTACCATGCTTATTGCAAGGGGTTGGACTAGATGACCTCTAAATGTCACTTCCAACCCAAACTATTCCATAATTCTATGAAGTTCAGTTCAAATCAGTAGATGTGGCAAGATTTTGTTAATGTCTCTCAATCTACATGTTATGCTGTGAAAATTTTATTTAAGGAGCATTTGAGTAATTTTCTTTTTTCTCTTTTTTTTCTTAATTAAGGATGACACCTTAGTACATACAGGAAAAAACAGGAAGAAAACTAGGAAAAACCACTTTGGAAGAAACAAGAACAGTGTGTACATTGCAGATTGGGAGATGAAGGCAGAGAGAGAGAGAGAGAAGAAATGCAAACTTCCAAAACCTTCCACCCACCCAAACAGCCTAATATGTATCTCACACCCTGACACCTTTGCTGAGCAATGCACAGTCAACCCAACCAACTCCTTTCAGGAATTAATTGAATCCACATTTTCTGCCTTTGAAGCCACTACTCTAAATGCTATGTAAAGAGTGGAAGTCTAAAACTAGTAATTACAATGATACAAAATGCCTGTGACCTATTATCAAAAGATTAAGCTCACTTAGAGAACATGATGTCAGCTTTAGGGTCTTGGTCAGCTTTAGCTGGAAAATTATCATGGACCTAAGGCAGTGCATTGGGTCAGTCCTGGATACATGGAAAACTACAAGTTTAGGCTTCCAGGGAACCATGGAGCTGACCTAAGTGCTGCCTAAGGCATGCTGGACCCTCCAGTTTTACTCTGCAACTTATTGAGGTCTTCACAAGTCTTTTTCAGCTTTATGTGGTTGATGTCATCTCAACATCCTTAGGCCTTTATCACTGGGATGTGACTTATGGCTTAAGAAAACCTGCCATCTCTGTATATATTTTCCATTAATCTCTGAATTCTTTAGTCTTTGAATTACTTTAAAGACTTTGCAGAAACTAATTGGATAAACCACTGGCATTCTTCCGTCTCATAAAGAAAAGGCACAAAGATTCCCTGAGATTTTTTTCATGGGTTCAGTGGAAGCTAAAGGGTATGCAACTGTAGGCTTCCTAAAGCTGGCATGACTGAGGTAGACCTAGTTACCGCATGTCAGCCACAGTTCTGAGACTTGTCTAACATCGTGCCAAGAATGTGTTAGTCATTTTAACCCCTTCAGGACTTTTCTTTGTGAGATTAGGCAGATCTCTTCATTTCTTCTTTTTATTTCACCTCTAAGAGCACGTATGGTGTCAAATCTGGGGGAAAAACCATTATTTCTGGGCAGAGAAAAGAGAAGTGTGCAACTAGAAAAGGGTCATAAAAGCTCACTGGCTGTGAATAAAGCATTTACTAAAGCAGTTTTCAGCAGCTATACATACTTTATTCCTTGAGCTCATAGATAACCTAACAGTTGACTGAAAATTAATTTAAAAGGAATTTATTTAGATGATGAAGTCTCAGCATATGTCTATAGCATTCTGAAGAGCAAAAACTAACATCCACTGTAAAAATCTCACTAATGCCCTTCTTTAAATGAAACATTAAGACCTTTCAGCATGTTGTTTTCAACTTGGCTTCAAGAAAACTGGCCTTCACTGTAATCGTCCTACTGGTTTAAAATACTTTATTAATAGAGAATTTTTACACTGATGAACGACAGTGAGTACCTATTTTCCTAGGTGTCACTGACAATATCAATGTGAATTAGGTTTTTGGAAGAATATTTCCTGAAAGTGTGTAAATATAGTGTAAAGTCTCCCAAAGTGATTCTCATAGGTTTCAAAAGTACCAGCACCTTTTCCCTTGTCTATCTTTTCTGTCCTCTGCCTTCGAAGGTTGTCCAAAAATAGAGCATGTTCATGCCAACTTTTATATTCATGTCCTACTTGTAAGAAGTGAAATGTTGACAGCACTTTAAAGCAGATATCAACTCTATTGCCAAAGCACACATTGTGACCACTGGTTACAGGCACAGTCACTGCCTTAGTGCACACACTTACGTGGGTGCTCCCATAAGGCAGTCCCAAATGCCTCACTTGGAAGCTTCACATTGCAAAAAGATGTGGCACACATTTGACGCACAGTCATTTCTTGAATGTGTAATATCTGGCTTATGTGTGATCATACTCATGTACCTGCATGGTATCTCACCCTCAGATTTTTATTCCTCTTTTTGTTCTACAGAGTCTGTGGATCATCCCTGTCTTGGAATCATACACGTAGCTTGTAGGTGCAAAGCGCTGGAGAATATGCATGGAATAGCTCACATCTTGAAGGTAGAATATAGGTTTTTTAAAAAGTGATATATTTTTGAAAATTTCACACTATCAGAAATTATACCAGAGACTTTAACTTCTCCAGATGTTGTGGGCGATTGGTAAGAAAACTGTTTTCTGTCTTCATATTGTGGTCTTCTGAGTTAAAGAATCCTTTCTATGATTCAGCTGCATAGATACAGAGATTTTCATCTCCAGAAACACTCTTGCCTCTCCATATTTAAACAGCACATTGTAATAACCACAAATAATTCAACGTACATGGCTGATTGAGTTCATATGGGGCTTGGTACCTTGTGATACTGTAACAACACTGGCTGCACGAACCCTTTCAAAACTGTAGGCCCAAACCTGGCACTATGGTTTAATAGGTATCTAATCTTTAGAAGCATAGAAGTTACAGACAAGTAGGAACTGATTTACAGGTGGGTAAGCCAATGAATTTATAGCTGTTTCACAGATTCTCAAGAGGTAATGATTTATCAAACTTTCTGTCTCTCACTTGAAATATTACAATTGTTTGTTAGCAACAAATGTAGTCCGGAGAGTATTTTTAAAGAAAATATTACTGTAGTTTGACTGTGTTATAGATAGCGAACCCAGCTCTGCACTTGTGTGTACACTAAATTCAAATGCAATAAGCTAAAACCCAAAGCAGCTTAGTGGGTATTAGAGAATGACCTGAGGATGAGTTGCCAGTAAAATAAAGACAACAATATACTCAGATTGTGTAAACTGGAGGTTTTTTCAAGTCTTCTAGCACAGAGACAGAAAAGAAATGGTGAGAGATACAATAACTCCATCATTTTTAAATGGGCACGGTCTCAGTGCAGTCAGACTTTTGTGTGGTCTTGTTGAGGACTTCTGAGTAATTTTCTCAGATGAAGCTCTATTTTTTTACCACTACTCTTTAAATTCTGACTACATCTCTCACAACATTTATTCCACAGCTGAGGGAGTCTGCATGATTACATACTTCCATATTTCAGGAACTATGAAACAATTGTCATGAATCTCTACCCTGAGAGCCAGAGCCTGTCCTTATGCTGAAAGACATTATGATTTTTTTTCAAAGTATCCTTTTCAAACCATCTTCACCAAAGTCATACAAAACATTTTTCAAAGACGTAGCAGAAAATAATATGGTCATAAAGAAAACTCACATCTTCATGCTTTACAGCAGATTCTAGATGATGACTATAATATTAACAGCATTGAAAGCATTAAGCATAGGGTTTTTATAGAAATAACAAAGTTTGACATATGTACTCTTTGACATGTATGCAGTATACCAACAAAATACAGGCAGATCTAAACTGAGATAATTTACAACAAATGTTACCCATGCATAGATGAAGCATTATCCAGAATACCAATCCACTTGCCTAGCATGTGCATACCTACATTGATTCACAGTCACACTCCAAGCACTTTGATTTTTTTAAGTCGTCATATGATTACATTGGTGCATTATTAGGTAGTGATTGCACTACCTCATTTATTAGTTCCAAATGCTGTGTTCAGCACTGTCAGTTCAACTTGGATCTTACCTACAACAGAGAACCACAACGTTGTTTTATGAATGGACTTAGAGGGGAGAAAAGTCAGATTTTCTCAGATTGCCAGAATGCTTTTCTTTATAGAGATGACTATTTGCAATGACATTTTAATGTGAACTTTTTACATCTCAAAGCCAAATAATCAATAAAGTGAAAAACCATATAGAGTATTATTGAGGTGAAGAGCTAAATGAACACTTTAGATTATTAAAATTGCTCTTTATAGTTTTAGATTTACATATAACTACACATTTAGATCTGACATTAGAAAACACACTCTGGGCTGAGCTAAGCTGCAGTCATACCAACCTGCTGTTTCCTACCCAGCCTACACACTGACTTCATGAGCAAGGACAGTCGTTAGGGTTTCCTAGCAAGGCTGCAGCTACCTGGGCTGTGATTATGCCTCCAGCTGTTGAGACATCAGCACTGAACCCAGTGCATGGTAAGTCTGGCTGTGCCCTCCAGCACCATGTAGCCACACCTGAACCAGATTTAGGGTCATTGCCTTGGTGAGAGTAACAGTCCAGCCATGGCTACATGAAGTTCAGGACAGCCGTGATGGCAGTGTAGTAAAGGCAGGTAAATTATCCTGATATAAGTAAGTTGTAAACAGTAAAAACATGGGAACAATGAGTTTCTGTGGAAAAAAAATATAAATAATTAGAATGAGAAACATCCTCTGAAAAGTAACTTGGGAGAAAGACTTGTGAGTCAGCCATTTTACACATTGAGGAAGATACATTTCTATACTTGTTTGAATGGGGTATAAGAGATTATGTGTCAGTTTTGTCATGAGACTCTACTATGCCCATAAAATACAATTTTTGATGTACGAAAATGAAATCTTTACATGGTTGTGTAACACAGCTCAGACTGACAGGCTAACATAGTCCTAAGAGCAAGCCATGGCTGTCAGAATGATGAGGGAGAGCCTTCCCACAACCAGCCCTGCTCCAGCTAAGTAAACACGAGTTTCTCATGCTGTATATTAAGCATTGTCTATGGCTGAGTTTTAACAGTATTGGTCTTCTCTACAGCACAGCATGACTTCAAATCTTTTGCTGCACGGGACAATACACAGTTCAACATAATAAAAAAAAAAATACATATATAATAGAAGTTACCTCATTTTGCCTTTCCATGGTCCATCTGTCCTGCACCTGGTTGGAGTAGTCAGTAGTTGTCTGGCATGAATGCCATGTGTTCTTTACGGAACTAAAAATAAGTACTTCTGTAAACAAAACATAAAGGCTTACATTAGAGAGATCCTTTCACTAATACAGTCTTACAAAAATTTTACAACCATTCTCTTTTGATTCAGCAGCCATCTTCCAACTACTAACAGGATTGATAAAACCATTTGGAGATGGAACAAAACCACAAATTTTTACTTTCCTTGAAAAAATCATCATCAGGCAACATGAAAATTAAGAAGTTACTATTCAGTGATGCTAAAATTTGACAAATTGAACTTTCAAAGTACACTTGGAAGACCAAACTCCTGACGAAAAATGAGTGGGAAATGAGATAACTATGCTTTTTCTCTAAGCATCTCAAGTATTTATGTATTTCATTTCCTACAGAAAAGCTTAAGCATTGAGTTAGAGAAAATTCAGAAATCTGTTCTTCATCTCCTCTGATGGTGTTGTTGTGCTTCTCAAGGAATAAATAGACACCAAGATTAAAAAGTGCGAATTCACCTGAGAAGCTAAACCTGGATTCAAATTCCTCCTTCATACAACCATTAAATTTTACACATATTTACAATATCAATTTGGGAACTGAAATGAGGGTTTCCAACACTCAAGCGCATTCCCTGATTAGCAGATTAAAAAGTCTTGTCCCATGAATCTTTAGTTATTTATATGTAAATAAAAGCAGTTTGGGAAATTGAGACTTTGCCCCATGTCTCACCCTAATCACACCAAAGTGTTGTGACTTAAGCAAACTACTGGGAAATTATGGCTACAGAATTAATTCTTCAGACGTGTGAGATATTTAAATATAGTATAATCTTTCCTAGGTTAGTGTGGACTTTGGGGAAAAACATGTGAACAGGTAATCCTTCCTGCACTGCTCTGTGAGAAAGAAACAACCTGATGTTAACCATCTTGTCTCCTTCATAAGTTTAAAGGACATTCCTCGTATATGGGTTTTTCTATAGCTTGCTTATAGAAAAGGGGGGGATGTTTTCAGAGCTAACTACTTGGCTTTAAGGTTATTAGTAATGATACCATGCTAGTGCCCAACAGAGTGGTCTCCAAGGAGTAATAAAAAAAAAAATAACAAGAGGTTAGTTTGGGAGTATCTTCATTTCTTTTTCCCTCTGAAATTCCTGAGTAGTGAAATTAGAATACTATTTTTAAAAAAAAACTTTTAATGTTTTTATAATATTGAAAAAATATTCTGTAATTTCCCTGTTTTTTTATAGTGGTTCAACAGTTCAAATTATCTGCCAGGATATTAATTCTACTGCAGGATAATAGTGCATAGGTTTATTTCTGGTCACTCCGGCTTTTTTTAGAGTATCTTTTCCACTGATCTTAATAGCTTATGACCAACAAATGAATTATAAAAGCAATTTTGGGTAGGTGGGCAGATGGTAAATGGATCTTTCACAAATGTTACAGAGTCCTTAATGAATAAAATAAGTACATAAATACACATAGTGTTTGAAGCTATTTCCTACTGTATCAGATTTCATGGAATATTAATGATTTCTAAAGCAAATTCTAGGTGATACTATTTTCAAATAAGTAGGGAATCATCACAAGTGCATTAAATAAGAAACAATAATAATTTAATAGCTATGTGGTAACAATTTGCAAATGCAGTCATATTTCATAATGGAGCCAAGGTGAAAATTCTTTTACCACAGACTCATAAAATAGGATATATATGTAACTAAAACAGGCATAGCTCTGGCTTATAAAAGTTATTATGAATATTTTATAGTGGTTTTATTAATTAATGGATTTTGTTATTTGTTAAATGAGAAGTTGTTTTTACTCCAAGGTAAAAAAAATATTTCCCTAAAATCCATAAAAATTTAGGGGAATGTTTCCAATATTCCCATTTAAAAATATAAATACAAAGAGCGTTTAAACCCAAAGATTCAAAAGTGTAGACCAAGTCATATGTTTCAGAGAGTGAGGTAATTGTATCTAGTTGTTTTGATTAAAGACTTATTAAGTACTCCTATGTCTGTTAGTAATGGCATCTCAAATTCACATCTATATAGATATATTTTGATTGAAGTGCTTCTCCTGTATACATACACACACAATCAAACCCCTTTTCCAGTGTTTTCTCTATTAAAGCAAATACCTTCATTTAGTTTGAAATTGCTTCTGGATTATGTTTAGCATATTTTAAAGGAATGCTTTCAGCTTCACATTTGCCTGAAAAGTACCATGACTACTGTTCTATTTTTACTAACCCGTTAATTTAATACATCATAAAATGATTGCAGAAACAGTATTTGTTCTGTTGGTTCATAAATTTTTTTGAACATGATCTTTGCTTAGTGATTTTGTTAAACTATCCAAAAATGTACACTATATAGTGCATACTCTATTTCCTTCTGGATACTTTGCTTGCATTAATGTCCCGTCGCCCTATAGTATTGCCATCACTATCATGTAAGATGGTTCTGAAAAATTCAGGTTTGTCAAAGCATTTAACAAAATTTCTCCTGGGAGCTTCACTTCTGAACCATGTTAACACTGTGAGAAATCTCAGCTCAAGCAAGATGGGTAGGTTTGAGTGTATGGTTCTTGTTTTTATTCACATTCCCAAGACAGAATGGCAAAATCAAGGCAAAAGTAAAATATAGCAAACCCCTGAACCAACTTAAAAATTAATTTCAAAGGGATTAAAAAATAGGACATGCTACTTAAAACATATTCTTAAATAAGCTGATGAGAAATCCAGACCTCTTTGGAGTTAAGTACTTAAAAAGACTCCCTAAAACTAAGTGTATATTAATTTAATTTATTGAAATACTGTGAATAAACTGAATCTACACTAGGGTGTATTTGGTTCCCCTCTCTATCTAGTTTTTAATTTACCACAAGTTTTTTGGCACCCATATGATACCACAGGTGTGAATTGACATGACCCGAGGAATTATTTCAGGGTTATTTTACTGTACCCAAATGGCAGTGCAGTGCCCCAGACTGTTGCACTGGTGCTACTGATGGAGTGGCTTGTGTAGGTACAGTGGCGGGATGAAAGGAGGGAGAAGAAAGTGCCAGAATTCTAAAAGTAATATCACTGCTAAATTCCCATTGTGAACATCAGAGTTTTGGAAGAATGAGCTGCTGGCTCCACTCAATTAAAAAAAAAATAAAATAAAAGGGGGGGAGGGGGGCAGGTTCAACAATTCAGTAAATTGATACCTCTTAAAATGTCATGGGTTCAGGGATCTGTAGCCCAGAAAGTCACGCTGGTGCTCCATTGTGGGGGTCAGGGGAAGATGCTGGGCCTCCAGGTGTCACAGACACTGTGATTGCCCAGCATCCTCTTCGGAAATTTTCAAAGCTGTAAGAAGAGGACCCCTGAACCACCCAACTGTGATTTCAAAATTATCTCTGCTCGGAGAGGCAGACCAACCTAACTTTTTAATGCTGCTGAAACCTCTGGCTCCCTCTGTGTAGGTGGTAAATCATCTCCATAACCGTAACTATTTCTGCACCTGGGAAAAACTCAGCTTCATGCTTCAGGTAGACTGGGGCTAAGTTTTTGAACACTTCTGTTCCTAAAAAAGTTCAGAGAAAAATGGCAATTGCCAACTTTTCCTTTGCCCTGCTAATGCTTGCATGGGCCAATTTGCAGAAAAGGCACACTACAAAGCTGTTTAGTCCTTTCTTGGTTGAGTGTTTAAATAACAGGAAACGGCAGTGCCCATGCACCACTGGACCTTTGCACTGTTCTTTTATAGATAGGTTCCAAGGGAAAATACTCATCATCTCCTATTCCAAACCAGTTTTATCTGTGCAGCTACAGTACTATGTATGTGACCATATTTTGTATCAGCTAAATCCTGCCTACTCACACGGCATGGTATTCATTTTTACTAATCTACTAAGGTACCATGACTCAGAAAGAAATGCATTTTGTGGCTAAACTATTCATATTTGTGATGGTTAGCAGAGGACTTGGGTCAAAGGAATTTTCTAATTTTCTTTTTCGGAACCTATAAACCTGTAAGCGTTTGTCTCAAGTACATAGTACGTGTACACATGTAATATGTACTACATAGTACATGGCATTTCTGAAAAATAGAAGTCTTTGAGACTATGTCCATCTCATTGTATGTATTGCATAATACCTAAGTTTAACTTGAATATACTTTTCTCCCTACTTTTGAAAGTCCAAGCAAACATCAATGACGTATTCAAACACTTTGATGAGGAAGGCCCAGGCTGCAACCTTGATTACTTATGTCATCTAGCTAATTATGGTCATATATGAGCTGTTCTGGAATACATCCTTAAATTCCCAACCCTCAGAATAAACCAAACAGTTGAATTCTATCAGCAGCTGTCTTTTGTTTCACTTCAAAATAACAAGTAATTCAGAGGGTGAGGAAAAGGCCAAAATTTATTCTTCTCAATATATAACTCCCATTTCTATGAGTATGAAAGAAAAAGTTAATGAAATGCCACCTTGTTAAATATTCTGTCTGCTACCAATATTTTCATAAAATGCCCATAAATCTGTTTATAGTGCATTCTGCTATCAGCCGCAAGTATATGCCCTGTGAGCCATTGAAGTAATTTAGGAAATATACTGCATCACAAGTTTACAGAGCACATAGAACATAGCAGTCAGACTGTAACCAAAAAAAAAAAAAAAGAAACTGTTTTGAATCTTTACCATCAAGAAGTCAATTGACTCTGTTTTATGGGAGGAAATAGGAGCTTTCTCAATATTCTTCTTACCCAGAGTCTCACATATCTGTGATACATTGGGTGGCATTCCTGTTATGAAACTCCCTCAGACAAGCTATATTGCAGCAGTAAATTCTAGATCTAGCCCACAACGTTGGAAAACATTCCCAAACAGATGGTTTCATTCAATAAAACATCAAAGTACCGTAGTAAATAATGCTGTGGAATTCTTTTGCCAGTCATTTTGCAGTGCCACATTAAACATTTCCAGAGGCAGCTGAAAGTGAAAGGGACAGAAACATTTGGCAGTGAACAGAGTGCCATAGGGCTGTTTGACTGGTGATGTTTGAGACCAGGAAAAGAAATTAGTATCTGAGTGGCACTTCTTGGGATGGCTTTTGACTTGTAAAGAGCAGAGAGGGCAGTTAGAGGTCATCTGCTCTTTCCCTGCCTCTTCCCCACTGCAAAGAACTTTGGTGTCTCACGCTTGATTCCCCTGTTGATTTCTTTCTCTCTGAGTTTGGGGAAGAGAAACTTTACGTGATGTTTGCTCGCCTTACTTGAGCGTCTCCTCCTTTTTGAGTCAGCATGTTCTACTGGCTCTGGGCACTAGCAGAACAAAGTTTCCTCTGAAATCAGTCAAATTCTTGCAGATCTTAATCAAATCTCACCAAAGTGGAGAGTGATTGTGGAATAAGGTGGCCTTGCCTATATGTCTTAGGTTTCATATACTAAAAGTAGACTAGCTATCAGTACTTTGAGAATAGACTGTATCTAAGGGCAAAGGCAGCAAATAGAACAGAATTATCTAGCCAGTCAGACAAGCAATCCACAGGCTTCAGTGTCCTGCCAGTAAAGTCAAAGGCCATGAAGCAATACATTTCAGTAAGCCCCAGAAAAAAA
>VZTI01002117.1:623651-695148 GCA_013397865.1 Struthidea cinerea | reverse complement strand
ATTATTTGTAGGAACACCCAAAAAAAAAAAAAAAAAAAAAAAAAATCAGTGCTTGGTTTGTAGTATCCTGCTATTGAAAAAAAGAATGGGATTTTTACCTCTGAAAGTGCATTTTAGGAAGGACCACAGTTTCCAGGTCATTCTGTGAATTAAAGATTAGGATGTCGCTCTACAAGAGACTATCTCTTTCTCTTTATATTCTTGCAATGGGCACAGTACTGCACGGATTAAACATGCCAGCACTTTAGCAATTGTAGGACTTCAAGCATAAAACCAAAATCAGCTAATGCAAAACATAGTAGCACTGCCTTGGAATTTTCTGAAGAAGATTTGAAATGTAAAGCACCTTCCCCTGAATATACATTTTGAAGGCAGTTTTCTTTTCTTCCCTCACTTCTTTGTCTCAAGGAACAGAAAAAAATTTATTTAGTTGCCAACACAAACTAGCCCTGCTACGGCAGCATTCATAGCTCTGTCTTCTGTTCATTAGACTTTTTTTTCCACTGTCATCTCCAAAAAATACAGTTCAGCTGCAGCCAGAGCTATAGCAGTCCCAACTCTGCCTGGTTCCCAGTAGTTCCTGCACTGGATCTGAATTCTCATTACGTAACACGCTGAAGCATGGGCCAAACAGCTGCTTTTTACAGAACAGCCTGTGAGTCAACGAGAAAGACAAACCCAGGTCAAATGCAGAGACAGAGCGTGTGACTCTGCTACATGTCCAGATTCCTAAGGATCTGGACCCTGAGAGGCCTGGAAGCTGTAGCTCCTCAGCCATGCCGTTTGCCTGCTTTCCCTCTCATCAGAATTCCAATGGGCTAAAGATACAGAACCGTGATAAGACGAGAGCAGACAAATGAAAGAGAAGCATAAAAAGATGCAAAAAATTTTTTAAGCATTATGGCTGTATCTCTCCAGGAAAAAAAAAAAAAAAGAAGAGAGAGAATTAGGTATAAACAGGGCTATTTTCTTCTTTATTCGTGACACATTTTAATGAGATTTGAAATGAGCACAGGAAGACAGAGCAAGATAACAAGGTTATCTTCAACTCTGAATCTTCACACTATTTATGATGCTAAATTTGCAGGCTATGCTGCTCACTTACATTTCCATAAAGTAGCATAATAAAAGAAAAAGAACAACTAGATGGTAGCAATTTTTCTTCTGAACTGTCCTTTCTGAAAAAATATATACA
This sequence comes from Struthidea cinerea, assembly GCA_013397865.1. Lineage (NCBI taxonomy): Eukaryota > Metazoa > Chordata > Aves > Passeriformes > Corcoracidae > Struthidea > Struthidea cinerea. The sequence continues at coordinate 693,953 of VZTI01002117.1, read as the reverse complement.
GTCCTCTGGGTTCTGATATTCCTTTTACCTCTGCAGTATAATGTCCCTTTTGTATTTTATCCCTTCTTTGTGCAAAGATAAAGAGAATGTATGTACATTCAGCCTGCTACTCCCCTAAGTGATATGACTCATTCACACAAGCATCTGTAGCCCTTAAGGGACTGTCAGTGCCTTTTCCTCTTAACTCATTAATTTTACTTTTCTGTTATACTGAAGAACTGCTAATAAAGTAACTTTTCTCAATTGGTATTCAATCTCATCTGTGCCCCTGCAGGCACCTCTTCCTCTTCAGCACTAAAAGTACAATGTGTTGAAGTCTGCCCACAGATGCCATGATGGAGGTATATATCTTCTAACATTCACTCCATCTTCTTGAAATATCATCTGTTTTGCAGATTGTAAATCGGGACTAATGGCAGGCAGCAGTGTCTGCAACAGTAAGAAGTTTTAAATGCTTCCTACTAACCATCCAACTTACACATGTGTCTGCTATAGTACAGCTACCAACTGGCTAGGTATTTTCTAAAGAAATTTTTCCTTAAATCTCTCAGCTTTAGTTACTACATAAAATCTCATGGCTTCATTTAAATTTATATACCTTTCCTCTGTCTTCCTAAGTTAATCTTATGAGCAGCCTTTAAACCATGGAGAACTAGAAAAATATATTTCATCAGTTTCATGATAGCATTAATATATTAAAAAAATGCAATGGAAGCATACAAAGGAGAGCATGACTTTTTTTTCTCTGCCACTCTCACAAAGTTGCTAACAATTAAGTTTTCTGGCTTTTAATGTAAGGTTGAATGAGTTAAGAGCAGAAGAGTTTGGAGTCTATCATGGTTGACCCAGTTTACACTGGTATGAGTTGATATCCCCAAGTCTTTCCCATGTTTACCAGAAATGTCAGCATTTTTAGAGGTGAGGAACAAGACAGCTAACACAAATATTAGTTGATTTAACAGTAAATGGAGCTTGCAATCAGTAATGGGTGACATATGTGTTCCAGAAGCTCCCTCACCCCTTTCAGAAGAGGTGTAAAGGTAGATAAAATTATATTACTCAAAACATGACACACGTAATTGTAAGATTAATTGGAAACTTGAGTTCTCTCATCTCTGCTGAATGGAAAACATCCCATTTGCCTTACCAGTCTTTGATCAGTATATCTGTCTTCTCAGAGACTAATAAGACAACATAAAAGCAAGTAAAAGTTTGTATTTTAAGTAGTTTCTTTAGTGTTTCTGACACTTGTGAAACAAAGGGAGTACTAAATATTGATAATCATGTCTTTTCAAAGAGAAATAGCCATTTTTTTTCTCATGTATTACTCACCTCAATCTGGAGAGTAGTGCAGTGTGCAGTGATTCTTTTCTATGGAAAGTCATTTAAAGATTTAAATAACTGAAGGTTCAGAAACTACACATACAGTAGTATGAATCATCGTAGCATCACTTTAAAATACCACTTTCTTTGAAATGACTGCTTTTATTAAAAATAAGGTGATGAGCTACTTATTGAATATTATAGTTTTTAAAAATATGTAAACTGTGCTGTTGGGATGTATCTGATTAATGAAAACTAGGTGAATGGGAAGTTTTGAGACTGTTAAGTGGCTGTACATGTCAGTGCAATATAAGGTCTGACATCCTTTTAAATTTCAAGAGGTAAAAAAGAGCAAGGATTAGGAACATTTATGCAACACAGTAGGAGCCCGTTCTGGTGAACTCATATGGAATAATTTTCTTCCACTGTGTAGAAAATGTGCAAAGAAATATTCTAAGCATCCTACATGTCTGGTCAACATGGACCAAGAAAGAGACCCAATATGTTCTCAGTGCTTGTAGCAGTGTTCCTTCTAGACCTCTACATGTAATACTGCCCCAAACTGACATCCCAGGTGGAGCCTCCAAGACTGAAGTGAAATGCCAGTTCTGTTAGCAAAGAGCATACCAACCTAGTCCACATTTTGAGGTCTATGCTTCTCTTAGGTGGCCTTACTGAGAATATTTGTTAAGTAGTCATATGGTCAGACTGAGGGTCCACAGATGAGTTGTCAAGAGTGAATGCTTTGACCCAGTTATTTGCATCTTCTTTCAAGGAACAGACACTACTCCCACTTTCTTAGCATCAAAAATAAAATTACTATGTCCACATGGTAGGACAAAATGAAGCATACTAGCCTGCAATGTCCATGTCCACCCAAGACGTACTTGGTGTATTTTTCTCTGCTTGAGCAGTAAGGCCAGCCAGGGCTGCATCACTGAGCAGGTAACTCAGTGGCCAGTGTTACTGTTTGTGGTCAATTTAGAGAAGAAAAAGAACTTCTCCAACATCAGATACACTTAGTAATTATTCTAAGATATATATATATAAAGAAGAGCACATACACAGAATATCAAGTTAGTGATAGTCTTTCAAAGTAAGAAGTATTGGATATATTACCTTCTGGAGGCTGTTCTCTTATTACTTGATGACCTTATCAACAAGCACTTGGATATCATCTAATAGGTAGTTCAGATGGTGAATGAGGGATATTTGTGTGGATATTGCAATAAATGGCAATTTTTTATTAGTACCCAGAGGGAACAGACATGATGAAGAGAGTAGCATGATCTCTAGAAGAAAACACAAATGGTATTTCTCAAGTGAAACTATATTAAAGCAGGGTAGCTTGTAACAACAAAACAATGACAATGAAATTTAAGTAAGAAACAAAATTCACAAAATGTATGTGGCACAAAGTATTTTGGTCCCAGACGTTCTTTTGCTTTGGAACCCGGAATAGAAAAGATCACTTAAATTTTTGACCAAAAATCATCAGCTATCACATGCTGAAACTCATGCTACGAAACTAGACAAGGAGCTAAAATCCAGTGTTTAGGTTTTTATTTTGCTATCCAGGCTCAAATGATCAGAAATTACTGCTCATTAATATGCAAAAGCTGTTAGAAGGGCAGCACAAACTAATTGTCTGACAGAGTTTGTTGCCACATTCCCTCTCACATTTTTTAAATAATCTCTATAAAGAGTGTTGGAAAACACTGTTCATTAGCTTGTATTGTCTTATATGTCAAAAAGATTTAGATTACTTTATTCTGCTTGTAATCATGTGGCTTCCCCAAATTTCTTTAACAGTGTTACTTTAGGAATTAATTTAGTTTAGTGTTTTTTTCTAACTATGACCAATCAATAACACTTCACTTAACACATTATGTGAGCACTGCATTTCGGTACCCCTCTGTTTACAACAGAGATTCAACTATTTGCCTGTCATTATTAATATAGAAATATCTAGTAGCTTATATGCCTCTTTCTTATAAACTGTGTTTTGAAAGAAAACATTAGTTAAGAAGATATTTCCATCCCTTATAGAAATAAATATCCTTTGGTGTCTTAAGCCATACCCAGTTATGTTAGATATTTATTGCCTCTATTGTTGTGGCACAACCCTGGTGAAGAATGAGCAGGGTAAGTGTCAGCAGTATTTGAGGCATGGTAGTGCATACATGCTCCATCCCATATTAGAGCTGCATTCTGTCAGGGGCTGTAGAAAACACCTGTGGTAATAACTCTCTCATGAAGGGTTTTCAGACCACCAGCTGAGAAAGGAGGGATATATTACTACACTTTTGGGAAAAAGAAGCATTGGAAGATGAAGGCTAAAATTCATAATTGGCCTCAGATCATATTTGCCCTGAGGAAAGAATCAGGCAGAGATCCTTCCCTTATCACTGACTGAGGTGGCTCCCAACTGTGTCAGGGTCAGGTGAGGTGAAGTTCTTCACCATTCACTGATGTGGCTCTTTTGCTTTTGAGATCTCAGCAGGGGACACTCATCCCACTTTTGCTGAGCCTAGAGCTGGGTGATTCAGGCTGGCCAAGGCCTCAGGCCCTCAGGTATTTGTGGAGGCTGAGAAGCATGAGTGGGTTCAAGAGACAGACAAGTCAGAGAGCCAAATATTGGCTTACACAGATTACTGGTTGATGTAAAAATACTTTAGTGGGCTCTTCATTGAGGCATAACATACAATTCCCAGAAAGATATTAACTGGTAAATTTTATTTCCACTTCTAACCTTCACAAACATATGCATCTTTTCGATATGTAGTCCTTATGCTCTATATCTCAGACCCAGAAGTCTTAACAAAACCACAATCATATAGCTCACAAGAAAGAGAAGGTAAGCTGACTTGACAGACACAACCTATTGAACCTTCAATTTTGTAAATGTAGACCAGGAATGATATCAGCCCAGATATGCTGGAGCCACTTAACACAAGTTAAAGTTACAGCCAGTTTTTCCTGTCGTCTATCAGGAAGAAGGACCAGTTTTGAACAAAAACACAGGAGGAAAGAAAAAGGAAGAGTGTGTGTGCATGTGTGTGTGAGAAACAGACTTCCAAACTCTCAAACGCTCTAGTGCCTTTATAGAGCGCTACAGCTATCAGCAACCTACCCTTGGAAAAGGAGCTGTCAAGTAAATGCCTTCCTATTCACATCATGTGGTACGTAAAGATCCTGAGATGATCTATGCCTCCTGATTGAGCAGACAGGTCTCTTCCCTGCAATCAATGTTGATGAAAAACTGATTTTTGTGGTACTGACAATCTGATGGTACTAAAATAGAATATTCTAGACTCTCTGGTAATGAAAAATTATCTATGTGAAAGGAAGAAAGAGAACAAAAAGGATTCCAGACTTGTTTACCTTTAAAACTGTAGAATCATTTTTTTTCCCAGTAAGTAAATAGCCCTTCTTTTTATTTTTGCTTCATTAAGCATACTTTGAAGGACTATGATGTGCTTTACCACAGCAGACCAGATTGCATCAGTTGCTTCTGAAGCAGATGAAAAGCCTTGTCAATGGAGCATGGACTAGAAGACAATCAAAGTGAAATCAGGTTAAAGTGTCATTCACCTTACTGAATCAAATGCTAACAGAATATTGACATATTCTATAACCTCTGACCTTTTTAGATTTTCATTTTGGAAGAAAACTGGAGATCTCCGTGTCTTCTGGGTAGCAAATATTCAGTTACATGTATGCTACTAAGCGGTGGTATCTGAATGTAAGAGATATTTCTTCTATCTTGCTTGCTTTGGCCAGAACACAGCTGTTCAGATTTATGATGTTGCATTGTCCTTGGCCTAGTGGAGATATGGTTTGAGCCTGCCTAGTAAAAGTTATAGAGTGGGATAGTTGTTCCTTCATGTAGCAGTTTCTCAATAATTTCACTGCATCAACCTGTAAACAAAACATCAGTTGGTTTCTCAGAATTATCACCTCCCTTGCATTTGTAACTCTCTGCTCTAGTTTTCCAGTTCCATGTTAAAACATGGAATAAATCTTTTATTCTGAGGTCCATTTCAATGTGGAAGGGTTAACTGAATTTACCTCCCATCTCATCACATTTAAATTGCTAATAAATGATGATTAGTGAGTAAAAGAGGTAGACATTCTCCTAAAAAAATTAAAGAACCATGATTCCTGAAAAGCATCTTGAACGTCACAGGAGAAAGAACCCCAATAATAATAAAAAACCCCATCTCCTTCTAATCCTTGAGTTTTTAAAAGATGAAGTCAATACAGTTTCCCTCCTACTTAGCATATCAGTGCTGGAGGAGATGGAAATAAGTGTCCTGCTTTCACTTACCAGAGTAAGTGAAAAGCTATCTTACTCAAAGATAGCTCACTTGATATCATTATCTATTGAAAATGTGGAAGCAAGCTGCTTGCAATCTGTCGAGAAACAAAACTGGGGGCAAATTTTTAAGAACATGGAGGTTTTTTCACCTTACGTGAAGATCAGACAGATCCTGTGTGCTCTGTGACAGAGGCAGAGGAGGCTGAAATCACATTATCCACCCATGGGCAGCACATTTCAGGGTTACAGAAATGCTGGAATTTTACAGGGTTACAGAAATGCAAGTACTTTGGCTTGAGAGCCTAAGAGTGGATAGTGGAAATCACAATGAATTTCTTTTTCAGGAAATAGCCAGTCTGATTCATGGGATGAAGCCACCAGCAGACCACGCATGAATTCATGCAGGAATTCATAAAGATGCTGAGAACCTGTGAAACAAGGAAGTTTTAGCAATTGTGGGGAAATTTCTCTGGAGCTAAAGAAGCCTTAAAATTATGCTTCATAAAAAAATAAATTGCTGAGAGATACATTGAATAAGAATTTAAATTTACTGAACAAACGCACCCAGAGGCACCCATCTGGCAACATCTGGTCCAATTCTGGAGGAAGGGAAGGCCCCTTAGCTCAGATGGCTATGCTATTTCACTTTGTATTAAATACAGCTGACATAAGGCAGGTGAATTGTGATTCAGAATAAGAGCCTTTAGTTCTAGAATAAAGATTCTGACCACTGAAAAAATAATTTAAATCTATAATCTCACTGTTTTCACAAACTTGATGCCTTTGAAGCTTGAAAAATCATTGTCCTTGTAGGTTAAAAATACAGATGACAAACAGAAATCTCATGGAACTAATACGGTCAATAGAGTAAATAAATTTTTAGAACAAAAGAAATATATCCAGCTGGTATAAAACCCACAAACGAACACAATTACATGGTTAAAATTGAGGAAATAAAGTACCTTTGACTACCTCTGTAATTCCAAAGTGCCATACCACCTTTCATTTTATTATAAAAATAACACATAAATACACAAAGACCTTTTACTTCATTGGTGTAAGTCACTGTTATACTGCCTATATATTATCTTCTCTAGAAGGCAGGAAATATTAGCTCATTATCTCAAAAGTTATTCCACATTAAATCCCATTATGAGTAACTCCAAATTTGAAGCCTGTATTACTTTAAAGAGTCTTTTGTACATTCCTCACTAAGGAAAAACGTGTATATTTATCACTTCAGAATAAAAGTCTCTGAGGTATATATCACTAGAATTAGAATAAAATATAAAATTTAAAATGTTGGAAGCTAGCTGCAGATGTTGCAGAACTGCTGCTCGATTGCAATGCTGGCACAGCATGGGCTGCAGCCTGGCCAAGCTGCACCAAAAAAAGCAACCATTTCTTTTCAGATGTTTAGAAGGCAGGCTCTTTTTCAAGCTCCTCTTCCTTTCTGAACATCAATTCACTGCCTTGTTTCTAAACAGGCATCCACCAGCTTATACATTCAGACACACAGTCACAGATGGTTCAGAGACCAATCTGCAATTTACCATAAGAAAGTTGAGCTGATTTAATAATGAGCACGATGAAATGTAAGTACAACCCACACTGAGTGGATTAAGGAATGGCCAACTGACAGCCCTCAAGAGCATCTGTCAGTGAGGAAACACTAACACAGCAAGGAATTTTTTTCTCCTAGCAATATGCAGGCTCTTCAATGCAACTATTAAAAAAACCATTTCACTCCTTGTACTTTTTGTGAATATTTCAAGACTGAAATCTGCACCTGAAGAAGGTCTAGGGTATAATTTAAATGTGAAACCTAAACTATGATACAAACCCCTAATCTTGCTAGGCAAAGAGATTTTCTTGCTAGAAAATCTCACCCTAGAGCTTTCCAAGCCACATTTTAACTTCAAAGTTTCCAAGATATGAAAGATCTACCCTTTTTCAAAATGGACCCCTTCTAACTACTCCCATATCTATTTTTTACTTCAACTGCTCAAGCTCTAGAAGTCAGTACAGCTGAGACACATCACAGCAGCTACAAAAGGACACTCACAAAATGTAGTTGCTGCCACCCACCTATGCAAAACTGATTAAAAGTTGTTTAACGCTCATGCTAGAGTTGCTCAACATCACACGTAAAAGAAAAAATTGAACTTTAATGATTTGGCATAATAAATACCTGAGAGATTTTTCTGATAGCCTATCTCAATGATTATTTGTAGCTTGACTGTTTTAGAGGTTTGCTTTAAGTAAGGTGACACGTTAGCAGTAGATAATGGGTTTTATTTTTGATATCTGTGCAGTTCTGTTTCACTTGCTGTCCTAACTGGAATCGAGCAAATATGACTTCTCATGCCATTTGGGGTTTTTCGTTTGGTTTTGGTTTGTTTTTTTAACTTTCAAAAGCCTCTTACACCTACATTGGTAAAAGGTTGCAAAGTAATACTCCCTAATTCCATGGTAGCAAAGTCTCAGCTATATATAATTTGTTTTCAGAGAAAGCTTGCTCTACTCTTCTCTCTCGTAAAGGACAAATGGCATCACACACAAACTAACACTGGGCATATTTTGCTGTTTATTATACCCATGACCTTCAGAAATGGATGTTTGATTTCTATAATTAATATGATTACAAAATAGGAGGTTTTTTTTCTTATGATTACACTGATATTTTATCTGAAGTATCTGAATGTAAGCCATTGCCAGAACACATTCTTCATAATGGTATATTCTTTTTCAAAAAACCTATATCTTCCCATTTTTTATTTTTGTGTCTGTTATCTCCCTTAAATTAGGAAAGGTTAACCAGTTATTGATATGTTTTTTGTGTGATTCATAGGAAAGAACAGATTTATAATATGTAATTTTTATTTTTATCACTAAAACTGTAGGTTCTTCATCCAGGATGCAATAGCGACTTCAAAATTATGATTTACTGTCTGTCATTCATCTAAGGATCATAGGCACTTGTGATTTTCCTCAGATATTCTGAAACTGCAGTTAATAATAAATATTTTAAGTACAGTTTTGTCATGATGAATAAAATTAAATAAAGCTATCCCAAATAAGGCTTAGAAGAAGAAAGTAAGGCAGTATTATTACTTACACCATCCAGGGAGGAAAAACCCCCAAATATACAGTGAAGAAATCAGAGAAAAGAATCCATAGAATCTTAGAATCAAAGAATGGTTAGGGCTGGAAGGGACTTTCAAGATGTGTAAGATACTGCACTATATCAAAGCAATTTTATTAAAGCAATAACATTAAAGCTAGTAAAAAGAAACAATTATTAAAGTAGAGATTGATGTAACTCACCCATACCAAGGACCATGGGCAAAACCTCTTTCATTCACCCTGTCTTCATGGGAGAGATACTCCCACCTCTGATCACCTTCGCAGCCCTCCTCTGAACCTCTTTTAACAGGTCAATGTCTTTCTTGTGTTGAGGACCCCAAATATGGATGCAGTGCTCCAGATGGGGTCTGAAGAGGGCAGAGTAGAGGAGAGAATCACCTCTCTCTACCTGCTGGCCACCCCTCTTTTGATGCAGCCCAGGATGCAGTTGGCCACCTGGGCTGTGAGTGCACACTGTTGGCTCATGTCCAGGTTTTCATCCAGGAGAACCCCAACTCCTTCTCTGCAGGGCTGTTCTGGATGACTTCTACTCCCAGTCATGTCTCAGATTGCTTCAACCCAGGTGCAGCTCCTTCCACTTGGACTTGTTGAACTCCATGAGTCTCTTGTGGGCCCACTTTTCAAATTTGTTCAGGTCCCCCTGGGTGGCATCCCATCCTTCTGTTGTGTCAACTGCACCACTCAGTTTCATGTCATCTGCAAACTCGATCCTGCTGTCTGTGTCATTGATAGATATTGATAGAGATGTTGTAGAACACTGGTCCAAAGACAGATCCCTGAGGGATACCTCTCATCACCAGCCTCCGCCAGGACATAGAGCCATTGACCACAACGCCCAGGCTGCTGTCAGCAGAGATGCTGCATCCATCCAGCCAATCCACTGAATATTCCATCCATCAAACTCATGTCCCTCCAAGACGGAGAAAAGGATGCCATATAGTACCTTATCAAGAGCCTTACAAATCTAGATTGCCAGTCTTTCCTTGTTGACCATTGCCATCACCCCATCACAGAAGATCATGAGGTTGGTCAGGCATGAGTGGTCCTTTGTAAAGCTGTGCTGGCTGCCTTGGATCACCTCCTTGTCTTTTATGTCCTTTAGCATTGCTTCTAGGAAGATCTCCTCTTCCCAGCCACAGAGGTGAGGCTCACTGGTCTTCCTGGCTCCCCTTCTTAAAAATGGGAGTGATGTTTCCCTGAAAAGCACGATGTTTACTGAGCAATTCATAAATGTTTCCCTTGTAGCTGTTCCATTCCTCCAAGGACTACCTGTATATTCTATCAAAACAGCTGCATGCACTTTATACTGCATGTATGTTAAGCTTTTACTGAATGGGTTAATGATTGCAATGTCTGTCTTCAGATTCTGTGCAACTATAGAACAAAAATAACAGAACAAAAGTCTATAAAAAAGGCAAGCAAGAAATATTTTGTAACTCACTGTATTAAAAGCAGCACAGACAGCAATACTTTGAGCAAGTTCTTACTGTGTCCAAGATCTTGCAAGTAGGTCACAGTTTGATACAACAAAAATAATCTCTGTTCTGTGCCTGAGGCTGGACTCTGGTTGTTGATTTAATGTCTTGTTCAAACTTGATGCTTACTATTTGGGAACTGGAAGCACAAGAGGGGAGCAGAGCTGAAAGACTTTTGGCATCTTCGACTAGTTTCTTCAGAATTCAGTGAAGAAATCTACTTTCTGATCAGATTGCTTCTAATTTGAAATGGCAAAGTTTGCAATTTATTGGCAGGAATAACATTGAATAGCTTCCAAAGTTTTGACAGGTATTTTTCAAGATTTCTTAACTTGTAGTAAATTGAAGGGGAGACCAGGAGAGAGATAAAATAGGTGCTTATTTTGCACCTGGTTCAGTATGTGGTGAGATAGTTTCACAGTTCCCCTACACTTATGAGCAGTCAGTGTTTAGTTTTGGTGACTGATCAGGGGTATTTATGCTAAAGAGCTCCACTGCATGTGGTGTTGCTATTCTTTCTGGCAAAGAGTAGAAAGCAGTCTAATCCTGTAAATCACATTTGTCATTTATAGTGGTAGGATTATTCTGACCATACGTCTTCTGACCAGACTTGCAATTTTTGCCCAAATTCTAGTTCTCTTTTGGCCCTGTTTTTGGGAATAGCCACTACCAATAGTGAACTACAGATGACTCTATAGCTATTTCTAACTCACAAGTATTTCAGTGATGCATTTGGAAACATGGTATCTCAGTTTCTATGACAGCCAGGTTAAGCATAGAGATGAGAGGCTCTCAGCTTCAGAGCAGGGAGTCACAAAGTTCTGAATTATTGTCTGCAACACTATCAATATTAAGGTCTGACCTTTAATCACATAAAGTTTGAATATGGCTCTCCAAGCTCTACTTCAGGGAAGTACAGCCAAGTCCCAGTCTAGGAATGGTGCATATTCATCAGACTGAAATATTTCTGCCAAGCATTTTTATTTGTTTTCTTCACAACAGCATCTAAGAAAAAGATGTTAGGGTTCCTTTCACAGAGGATGATGAATAAACACAGATGACCATATGCGCAATGTCTAAACTCCAGTTACAATGAAGACCTGCTCAGCACATCACTAGTGAACAAATCCCCAGTATTTACTTCAGGGTGAATTGAGCTGTTCTCTTGGCTGTCTTGCCTGGGTCTCCATCTCACACCAAGGGAGGGTAGATGCTTGGAGGTAGATAGCTAAACTCAGATGTTTTAATCCTCCCCCTCCCAGTGCAACCTCATGAAACAGAGGGGAAACAGCTATAAAGAAACATCCATGGTACAAAACTACCACAAGTGCCTGAGACAAGCTGTGTCAACAGCAATAAAACTGCAGCCCCCATTGCTGCCCAGTCAGCAGGCTTCATCCACAGCCCTAACCTCGAAGGGACTGACTCTGGGGAAGCAGTTTCATTTTCCTTCCTCTATTCTGTTGAGCCTGCCAAACCCAGCCCAGCTGTGAAGATGCCTTTATGACTCAGATAATTGTCATCAAAAGGGACCCAGATTTATCATGCTCATTTCGTTATTGTTATCATAGAAAAACTGAAGAAACAATGAATCACATCCAGCCCTGGCATAAGTACAGATGGCCCCAAAATAACTACTTGGCTTCCCTCTGCAATTCAGTATGCATCCATTCATCAGTAGGCTTTGTCTGGTAGCCAGTTTGGAGCTCATGGGCTAAGTGTTACAGGCCAAAGCAATTTTGATTATTTATTTTTTTCAAATCAGTTGCTGAGAGACAATAAGTAATTTACTAAAGTCACAGTGTTCTACAAATACTCCAGATATACTCCGGTCACTAATCCCACAACCCTAGTAAAAATCACAATAGAAAAGAAAAACAAAATCAGATTGCCTAGAAAGCTGCTTTTTAAAATCAAACACTACTGATAACTCAGTGGCCAGGCTTTATTTTTAATATTTTTCCATTATTTGAAACTGAAAAGAATGAAGACCTACAAAATATGATATCCAGGAGCATTCTTTCTTGTCTATATAAGGAGAAATAAATTTCTTGCTTTTTTGTGTGTGCATGAATTTACAGTGTTCTGTGAATTTCCAAAAAGAAGCTCCATTAGTTCAGTAATATCTCTCCTCTTTCTATAAAACCTGGATATAAATATTCTCTGGGAATATTAGATGAATTAGATCAAAATAATGTAAAAAAGGAAATGTTTATTCTCTGACTTCACAGTATTCATACATATCTATCCTTTTTTTTTTCAGAAACTACAGCTTTTTAGCCAATCCGTCTTTTCTGCTTGAATCTAAAATTATTGCTTCTTCTCACCCAAAAACATTTGACAGTAACCATTGTTGCCAGCCTTGGTGTCCTTGATTTCCCTAAGACCTAGCACCCTTAGATGTGTCTAAATATATATCTGTTTGGTCAGATATATCAGTGTTTTAAGTTACAAACAGGTGTTAGAAGCAAGACTAGAATTTTCTTGTGTTTTACTTCATTATTGAATCATCTCCTTTCTGATTTGCCTTTTTCTATATTTACAAAACTTTAGTGTATACATTGCTCTGCCTGTCTAAAATACGCAAATTCCTTGTTGGTGCAAGCACGTATTCCTTCACAATTTCACACATTAGGTTGACGTACACACTCTGCCTTGGGGACCAGCAAAACCACCACAGATCTAGGCCTTGATCCTCCTTTGGTCAAGGATACAGACTCCACTCATCAATCAAACTCTTGACTTACAGGATAAATGGGTGGGTAAGGCACTAGGAGCCGTGACTAGTGTCCTGTTAAGGCAGACAGGCTGTCTGCAGGTACATCGTGAAGGTGAAAGGGTAATAAGAAATGTCTTATCTGTGGTAGGAAAAACTTTCCAGGAAGACAGGATTTTCCACCATTCTATAGATAAAATGAAAGCATCTCTGGGTAGTAATAATACCGCCAGTAATTACTGGCAGAAGACAGTTTCCTGTCTCCTTTTAACACAACAATGTTAAATTTACGTTTTGGACAAGTAATATTTATTTATTTATTTATTTAAATAAATAAATAACAAAAAAAGTAAACAGTTAGTTAAATTCTCCCCAGTTTTAATTTGCTTCTATCTGTGCAGGAACGGTTCAAGAATGAATTCAGTAATGAAATCAGAGTTTTAAAAAAGTTGTAATTGTCTATGTGCTGAACCTCACCTTCCCTTGCCTTCAAGCAGAACCCGTAGAGGTATCTGATAGATCCAGTTTCAGAGGGTGGATGAACTGCAATGATCTGGAGTTGGCTGGTAGCAAACTCTGAGGGTAGGGGAGCACACACAAAAACTCCTGCCCTTTTTTTTTTCAGTAGCTACATGGCTAAGGATCCATTATCTCTTCCTAGAAGCAATTTTTCAAGTGTCTGGAGGGAAAACCACTTACTTTTACATATCTAGTTTGATCGTATGAATTTCATGCCCGCACATATACTTGGACAGTTGTATGGTACCATTTATTGCACATATATCAATGCATAAATACAAAACCACAGCTCTATGTTAAATACAAGTTCTTAAATAGAGCTGATGTCTCCTGGAAAATAATAAAATAATTAGCACAGTGCGCTATAATACTAATGATTGGGCTTTCAACCATGTCTTTCCTTCAGATTATATGCTGAAGGATTCTGATATTTCTATTTCCTTCTTTTTTTTTTTAATTTCTGAAAATGTAAGCTGGAAAAATCAGGCTTTTGACAGTGTGGAAGACCAGAGTTGCATACAGCAGCCATTAACAGCGCACTTTCTTGTTGCCACAGGTCTCAATCACCCCTTTGTGGAACATGGATTCGGTCCCAGTAGCTTATTTATTCCACACATATAACTGCCACACCAAGAATCAATGTATTTCATGACTCAGTAATGATTAAATGCAGTCCCCAAAATCTGAAGATTAAAAATGCACGTTTCATTAATTTTTTAATAAGTTGATATTTTGGTAATGGTTGTGCTACAAAGCATTGCAGACATACTGGATGAATGTCAAATATTAGATGATATAAAAAGAATATGTGTCATTTAAACTCTATTGATAACTGAGTTACGTTAAGAACAAATCCATGCACGATAATCATCTTGCATTCATCTATTAGTCTGTCCATGGATCTGTGTGGCACTCAGACTGCCTTTGATTTTGCTGCACAGAACATTTTTCATTCATGAAGTAGTACAATCTTATTAAAAATTAATTTAGAAGCATGTTTAAAAATTAAATATATTTATGAATTGGGCTGCAATGATACAGGTCTTAGCGAATAAGTTTTGCTAAGTTGGAAAAAACAGTTGAATGTGAAGATCTCTGTTTCTATCTGTTCAGCTGTAAATATTTCTGGTGACACTATCAGCAGACTAGCAGATCTCTTGAACTGCTAGTTAAAATTAATGCTTTGCTCTTGTTCCCGCTGTTTGCCACAAACCACCTGTGCAGCAAAAAGATTACTTTTTGTCACTTTATCCTCAAGACTTTGGTATTAGTTGGTGTTCTAAAGTTATTTCTTTGATAGTTGCAAAAATAGAATGAGTTTAAAAAAAACCAAAACCACAAATCAAAAAACCCCAACCCTCATTTCCTCTCCCAGTGGGCTCCTAGCTTTTCTCCACCAGAAACCAGAAGGCTGAACAGAAGCCAGAACAACGTCAAATTAACCTGAGAAACTTCCAGTTCTTTGCCATCCTGTGAACAGATGATTTTCAAGTTTAGTTTGATTTGGTAAGAATGGCCCACAACAACAAAAGAGGTGGCTTGTGCCAAGTCACTTCATTTACAATTAGTTTGAAATGAGCTGCCTAGACAAAACCACATTTTGTTTCTGAATTTGTATTATCTGACATGTAGGACTTTACATAAGGTGACTTGAACAGAGTACCAAGGAGAATAAAAAAGATACAGATTTTTACTAGCAACCAATGCCAAAATTTTAAATTACAACCGAGACATATAAATTTAACTGAGATGTATATATAACATGATAACTTCAGGAATATGGGTCATGTTCAGGATTGCTTACACAAGCAGCATAACACAAAGGAGTGAGGAGCAAGAGCTGATATTCTCATGATGATCACGCAAAGTAAATGGTTCCTTGTAAGGAAAGAACAAAAAGGCCTTTCCAAACTGGAGATTTGGGGCTGGATTTGGTCATTCTGTGTACATTAAGAATTACAATAACTTTATATTATATTTATACTTTACATTAGATTAATTATGTTAACTCACAAGATTACTTCTGTGGGTCTACATGTTCTTTACAATACATGTTCAAAAGCACTCAAGCAAAATTACTTTATGAAATATGCATGATAATAATGTAAGTGCAGATATGTGAGATTTTTGTTGCTTTCTGTGTCAGGTTAGAATACAGGAAGAATCATTTCATGAGGTTTCTTTTTAAGTAATTCTGATTCCAATCCCTTCCAAAAGTTGTGAAGTTAAAGATGATTTGGGAAGGGTGGGAAAATGAGAACAAAACTGTCATAACAGTCTTATACTGGAATACTCAATTTAGAACTATCTGGAAGAACAAATAATGTCTCATGAGATACAAGAATAAAATTCCAATTTTAATTCCTTACAAGAATGTTGAGAAAGAGACACATGGTGTCTTCCCTCTGGGCAACATATTCTAGTGATTAGAACAAAATCTTTTCTGGTTTAATCAAGCTTTTTTCCCTAAAAAGTATAATAGTTCTTAATGAAGGGTGGACCTGGCACCACTGTGGCACATACTAGCTTAATTTAACCACAACATGTTTTGAAATGCTCTTGTGTTTCCAAATGATAAATACCGAAACCTGAGGTTTTTCTCCCCAGTGTCTTCCTACAACTGTCTTTTTTTTCCCTAAGCTAGAGAAAGTCCTGACCATAATGATCTCAGGTGACACCATGCCAAATCCTTTCCCAGTGTATCTGAAGTGACAAGACAGTACATTACACAGTGAAGTTACCACCATTGTGACCTGATGAAACCTAAAAGGAATGCTTTAGCTTTTATATGATAGATTATTCTGACTTTTAGATAGATAAAAGTAGAATACTTTGATCCAGCATTTTCATTTGCTGTTATCGAGAGAATAATAGGATGACAAAATTACTCCCTAGAATTTTTTCATAACCCCAATAGACAAAGATATAAAAATATACTCTGTGGGCATTTTGATATACAAGACATCTATAATGGGATTCAAATGCATTGTAAAGTGGAAGCATTTATATTTCAATTTTTGCATAAATTGATTGTACCTAGGAAAAAAAAGCAACTTTGTTTTAAATCAAAAAAGCTATAACTATATTTTAATCTAATGCAGACCTTTTTCAAAACCAACTCATATTAGTTGAAGGCTGAGCCCCTCAGACATTATGCATCTCAGTGAACCTCACAGGCTTTAATGGGATCGTTGGAATATGATGCCTGTTTCAAGGTGAACAGGGGTTAAAGGAACAGATCTCAGATATATGCAATAAAGAGGACACAAACAGAACAAATACTGTAGAATAATTTTTTCTTCCTAATATAAAACCTTTTTATATTACCTGAAAATTTTGATTTTGTTTATCAATACAGTCAAACCAGGAAATATATTTAGAACCCTCTATTTCTGACCTCATCCACACTGATTTCACACCGTCATTTCATATACTTTAATTGTATTATTTTTGTTTTTCCTCATTGCAGGCAGTCAGACCTAAACCCTTATTATCCCTCCAAATAAATTGCTCATTATTTTAACAGCTTCCTGCAGTCAGTTTCTCAGCATGTATCACATTGCTATTTCTTAAGATAGATATGTAAAGCAGCTGGGGGTCTGCCTGATTTAACGTCCAGATTTGCTTAGAGGAAGCAAAGATGTTTTTATGTTTCTCTGTTCACTGATGATATGTGGTCTTTTAGCTTCTTCAACTATATTTAGAAGGACTTATCAGGCAGCATTACTGAGAGAAGAAACACAAACTAAGGCCAAGTCTCAAACAAGGTAATCAAAGTTACTCATGTCCTGCTGGGGAACTTCAACCACCCTGACATCTGCTGGGAAAGTAGCAGAGAGAGCTGTAGGCAATTCAGGGCATTCCTGGAATGCATGGAGGATAACTTCTTGAGCCAGCCAATAGACAGCCCCACCAGAGGGAATGCAACACTGGATCTGACCAACATAAGGCAGGTAATCAGGAACATCAGGACTGGAGGCAGCCTGGGCTGTGGGGATCGGGCATTGGTGGAGTTTGCAGTCCCGAGGGATATGGCTCGGATACGGTGTGAAGCTAGGCCCCTGTACTTCAGGAAAACAAACTTCCAGCTCTTCAAGGATATAGTCAATAGGAGCCACTGGGAGACTTCCCTCAGGGACAAGGAAGTGGAAATAGTAGATCTTTAAGGAAGCCTTCCACAGAGTGCAAGAACTGGCAATTTCCGTGAGCAAAAACTCAGGCGAGAGACCAGCATGGCTGCATAGGGAACTGCTGGTCAAACTAAAGGGAAAGAAGCAAATGCACAGGCAGTGGATGCAAGGAAAGGTACCCTGGAAGAGTATAGAGATGAAGTTTGGTTGTACAGGGGTGAGGAAAACCTAGGAGAATCTGGAACTGAATCTGGCAAGGGATTCAAAGAATAACAAGAAGGACTTCTATCGGTTTGTTAGCCAGAAAAGGAAGGTGAAAGAAGGTGTAGCCCCCCTGAAAAACAACAGTAGCAAACTCATAACAGTGGATGATAAGAAGACTGAGGTAATCAGCAACTTCTTTGCCTCTGTCTTCAATGGCAGCTTCTCTTCCCACAGCTCTTGAGATGATGAACAGCAAGATGGAGACTGGGGAGCAAAGTGCTTCCCACTGTAAGTAAAGATCAGGTTCATGACAATCTGAGGAACCTGAATGTACATAAATCTATGTACCTAGAGCTATGAGATCTAGCCCTGATCCCTGATCTAGAATCCTGAGGGAAATGGCTGATGTTGTTGCCAAGCCACTCTCCATGATATTTGAAAAGTCATGGCAGTCAAGTGAAGTCCCAGGCACCTGGAAAAAGGGAGATATTGTACCTATCTTTAAACAGGCTTGGATTTTAAATGTATGAGGGGTCAATCTAATCACTGAAAATAGCTATGTGCATACTTAATTTCCGCACAAGTAATCCTGACTTAATGAGTCTTTGGGAAGATGATGAAATATTTTCATGTCTTAGAAGGTTGAAGGCTGTATGATGAACCACTCAAAAATTCAGTATTTTATCCCCTATTTACAAGATTGTAGCAGAGTCTTATTTCAAGTGTGAAAACTGAATTATAAATTAAAAAAGCTACGGATAAAAAAGCAGGCCAGGACAGTTGGGGGAAGATGCAAAAACTGAAAATCTCAGTTCCTAACTACTTTACTTGGAAATCTAAAAATAAAAAGCAAATATAGAGTTTTATAACTTGAAAATATAAATTAAACTTTTGCATATTTCTGGCATAACACAGCAATTTAACTTATTAAATACGGCACTTGATTTACACCAAAATCCTGAGAAAGACAAGGCTGCAATTTTTGACCTGTAAATTGCCTACTTTCTAATGCTACAGACTGTCTAGAAAAAAAAGGAATTAGTTTCAATTTCTTAATATGTTTCCATGTGAACAATTTGTCTAAAATAACACCGTCACCTAAACCAAATCATTTCTGGATTAAATGAAAGTGAAACACACCCTTTTCTACAATTAGTATAGGACCTTCTCTTTTTTGTTCCACATGCAGAATCACTACTACAAGAATCAGTACACACTATGGAACAGAATCTAATAAGTCCAACAAAGAAACAAGATTATTATGTCTTAACTGGTTTAAAGGGATTTTAAGTGCTCCTGCTGAGCACTTAATACTTTGGACTTAATCTCCTGCTGAAGTATTTTTGTCAGCCAAAGATAGAATGGGAAATGCAGCAATGTTTAATTCTATTTTGGCCTCCTTGTTCCATCTCAGAGTGGGTCACGTGCAGCATTTCTTGTACAAGATACTTTGGTAATACTGTGTATTGATACACTGATGCTATAGTGGATATGGATGAATGTGTCCGTGAGAGATACGCCCCCAGCAAAGGAAGATTAGGAAATGATTTCGCCTGCAAGAACCAAAATCTACCCTATTGCCCAAGTGCTAGTTTGCTCTGAGGCTTCTGCTTGGAGCCTGCACCTGCCTCTCTCCAGAGCAGGTCATTTAAAGACACCTTGCAAAAGTCATAGGAATGTCACTGCGTGACTTTTAGATCTCTCCGTAGTGCACAACAATTCTCACAGTTTCTACCTCATAGGGCAGAACATCTTAGCGTCTAAAAACCACCTTCACAAAACACCACGGGCAAAGGTTTGATTCAAAGGTACTTGAATCAATGTAAAATCTTAAAATTCCAACAAGGTTTGAAAACAGAAGCCCATCTTGTGTCATATCTAAGCCTTCTCTAGTTTCTGAAATGGATCTGTGTGAGTGGTACACACTAAAGGATAAATCATACACTTGTGCAGACTAGGGGAGGGTACCATAATAAAGTGGGAAGCTTGTGGCTTTCCCAGAAGACCTGTCTATCTGCTCCAATAGCAATTCAGCGCAAAGTACATGATTCCAGCACTGAGTAGAAAGCCATTCTGAAGACAAAATGAACCAGGCAGATAGTCCCAGAGGCATGATTTTAAACAAAGATAGGTTTTGCCAGCCAAACCAAGTGAAGCAAACAAATGAACTCAAACTGACAACCCTCGTGACAGTAACTTCTAAGTTTTGAGAGTTAATCATGCTGCATTTTGACAGATCACTGATGAAATCTCTCAGATTTGCCTTGTCAGTCATTTGTTAGCAGACATCTAATGAATAGCATATAAAGTAGGCTTGTTAAGTATAGTGCCTGCTGACAGTTCAATTTAAAAGTGAAGGGTATAGAAAATTCACTCCAGAGCAATTGTCAGTTTTTCCACAGGAAAAGCCTACTTTGTGTTAACAGTCTGTACAGGTCTGATAGGGATGCTCTCCATCTGTGTGACCCTGGCTGCTACAGGGTTACAACAACATTTACCAACGAAAAGGTCAAGAGCCCAGGCAAATATTACTGGAATTATGATGTTACTGTATTAATTTCCTTGCTTAGGAAAGATAATTAAAAGATACACCCTGAGGTGTATCAGTTATATTTGAAACTGATTTTATTCCAATTTTTTATTTTACTTTATTTAAAATATGATTTATGAGAGGAATTATTATACTTATTAATTTAAGCTATCTCTTTTCCCAACATAATACAATGTGTAAATAACATCTAGCATTAAATTTACAACATAAAATGCATTTTTATGAGATATTTCCTATTGACTTTGGAAACAAAATACAACAAAACCAAAAAATCCTTGCTGAATGTTCAAGCCTTTAAGGAAAGAGATTAAAGCAGATTCAAAGAAGACTCCATCAATATTTTTTATATTGAAATTTTATCTTCTCACATGCAAATACACAGGCCCATAAAAACCAGCATTGCTAAAAAGCACAGTAAGACAAAAGGACTGAAATGCAAATAGAAAAGCTTATTATGAGAAATGGATAAAACACCTTTTTTTTTGTTTAATATATATTCTGAAAGACTACAGTTTTTGTGAAGGAACCTTATAGGTTTTCACTTGCAGTCTTCCAATTTTTTGACCTATGTTGGTTTAAAAAATTGAAACTCAACTAGTTTTACAATTACATCTCTCAATCAGGATATCACACTCAGGGACAAGTGAGGCAAGAGCAGATCAACTGTTTGCTGACGGGCAGGCCAGACTATGACTAAAGAACTCATGCCTCTCTTCACAAGGTCTTTTTCAATCCTTTTTGTTGTGTACCTGTTACTTGATAAACTCATTATGGTTATGAACTCAGATGAATTGCTGTCCTTTATCATGACCTACAAACATGGCATGGGACCAGACTGGTGATAGAAGACTGGAAGTAGAATAAAGGCACATAGATTAAAGGGGAAAAATGAAAAATACAGAAGGCATTTCAGCACAGCTTAAACTAGGCAGAAATGTAACAGACCATGAGGAGATGCTCATGAAGAGAAGCAATCATTGTAAAAGCACGATGATAGCCCTTCCATGTTGTGTTTTTTTAATAATCAGCTAAATTAAATAGTCTACAGTGGCTTCCTAAGAGGAAGAGCTGCATGGTTTTCAGACAGGACAGGAAGATGTGAAGAATACTAATTTCCTGGAAAGCATGAATCTTCAAAAGGTATCTCTTTTGTACAAGAAAGGAATAAAAAAGGGAGAAACTTTTAAAAGCCTATGTGGATTTGAAACTACTGTTTCTAATGTCATGTTGAAAGGTTCAATATATGCAAAGAGTCCTTAATTCTAACAGTGGTTCTAGTGGTGTTCAGAGATTGATTACAAGATTTTAATCATGTTAATGTTAATCATGATTAGTAAAATAAAAATATACAATAGGTATAAAAGGTTTCATAGGCTCATGCTGTATATATAGATGTACTTGGGAAACTCTAAATCCAAGCTTAAAAGAGAATATCTGGCATAAGATCAGGGGAAGAGTGTATATTTGGTAGTAAATTATTAACACCATTACTTAGAAACACAGAAAAGCCGGTATACATATAATTCAGTATAGTCAATTACTATTTTGTCAAGCAGTTCTGCCTGGTGTCTGATAATAATTCGCAGTTTCTTATCCATTTTCATACTGCAAATGAAACCACTGAAGTGACTCATGAGTCTGCAGGCCTTCCTAGTGGTCTAGGATTCCTTTCTGAAGCTCAGAAATCTTACTAATAGCAGTTACACCCTATTACATGTAATATTTTCAATATTGTTAAAATTTATGCATTTAATAAGTGTTTGAAGTAAGAGTGGGGAAGGATATTTTATGTAACTTTAGCTAGAAAGTTATATCTGAAGTTTTAATACAGATTTTTCCCTGCAGACACAGGGATATGTTGCATGAAAAACAGATGCTAAACAGTAAGGCAATAAATACTGCCATACAGAGAATCAAAAGAAGTTTCACCTGTTTCAATGCCCACAGCAGACTAAAAAGTGGTCCCCTGAAAAATTACGGAAGCCAATACTCCATGGCTTTGCAACCTCTACAACCAGAAGCAGCATGCATGCTGCTGGCAAATTACACTTCCATATTTAAAGAAAGGGTGGCATTTTATATTCATTGGGAAGGATATGACTGCAAGGTGGCAATTCGACATCAAGGAACTTCCAGTCTCTTTAGATCTAAGCATCTCTCCTATCTCAGGCAGAATAAAACCCTTGGAGAGGTGAGACTGCAGCTATTTATTTGTAAAGGACTTAGTATGCTTCTGAGAATCAGCATCTAGTAACTCAGATCCTGAAGCTAATCTTTCTTCCCCTACCCAATCTTTACTAATATAGAGAGAAAAATGGTCTTTCTTCATACCTCCGCAAGAACTAAATATGGATGAAGTCATAGCTGTGTCAAGACTTCAGTATGTGTTCCAATGAAATATGAATTACTTTTAAGAGGTCCCTTAGCACAGAAGCTCCTCAATTTGAAAAAGAAATCCTACAAAAGATCCTTCTTCAAAAGGAAGGAAGGTGTTGGCTCTGACTCTATCTTCAATTCAAAGGAATCCATCAATACGCAGCTGCTCCACCAAGAGTCAATGAATGCTGGCCAGAGCAAGGTTTCCTGTGAAAAAGTCAAAAGACTGTTCAGGGACATCTATCTGATGGCTGAACGCATTTGTCATCTTCTGCAGGACTACCACCTCTGCCTACTGTCGAAAAAGGAAACAGGTAAAGCCCTGTAACAATCCATTATTTCCTTAGAGTTAGAGCTATTTGTGAAAAATATTCTCTGTAATCTAAGAAAAGTAAAGTATATTCTCCAGCATTTCAACAGCAGCATCTGTATCTGTCTGCTATACATATTGGAAGTTCATAGATGTAATTGCCTGTATCATTTGCAAACCTATAAGCTGAAAATGACAAGTTAAGAGAGATGTGTACTCAAGGGGGGAAAAAAGGCCTTTTAAAATGTTGTTTTGAAATGAATACACATTTTAAAATAAAGAAGGAGTCATACAAACTTAATTGTCTATTTGAAACACTTTGGAAGCTTCAATAAGCATTCACTGATTTCAAACAGAAAGTCATCTGCAGAGTGGCTGATCTTGGAGAGGACCAGAAAAGTGACTGTCTAAATTCCTCAAAAAATATAAAAACAACCCAGTAAAAATTACTGTGCTCACAGAAAGATAAAAAGCAAATTGAATGGACATCAGCAGCCAATCTCGTAAGTATCCAAACAGTAATTTTAAAATCTACCCACTTCACTGCCTGAGGAGGCTGCCAAAGCAAAAATTCATTTGTTAAAACAAATACTTTAGACAGTTTGATAGCCAGATCTGTGACAGCTGTGACAGTGCAATGACTTAAAAAAAAAGGAACAAGAGAGATATGGCACTTAATCAAACTTACCAAGAGTAAAACACATTTCCCTACTTTTCTACTTTAAAAGGACTACAGAGGCCCCAAGTTTTTTACAGCAAATGTATTTTTCTTCCTGAATGTTGTCATTCTGAGGGACAGACTTTCAGTGAAGTCTTTCTTTCTACAAATACTTGTTTCACCAAAAAGATCAGACTAAAATTATTGATTGTTGATGCATTTCAGAAAATCAAATAAGCTGATGCAGTTGGGGTGGAGTGGCTGTATCCCATCCCATCCGAATCAACAGTAGGTCTGAAAATTCTCAACAGCCCAGACCTGTGGGATAGTTAAACTCTTCACTGGTCCTTGAGGCACTTGCATATTCTTAGACACTCAGCTACTGTGACTTGATCACAACATTGGGTATCAAAATAAAGGACAGATTTGGGATCAGGGAGTTTATTTTGCTTTTGACACGCTTCAGACAGGTAGGAACCATGGGACGCACATAAGGATGAAAGAGATATCCCTCCTGACCTGTCTTTCCAGGGCTCTGGCACTGAGAGCACTGCAGTCTTCTGTGCTGAGCCTGCAGCACCCCACAGCTCAGTCTTCTGCAGATTGAAATGGTTTAGAACAGCTTAAAATCTTCAGTTCTGTACAGCAGTGCAAGGTGTGTCACACAGGTGGAGACCGAAGAGTGTGGTACATATGAACACGGTCCGGGATGCCTACAGACCTAGTCTTTGGGATACCTCACAATCCAGTGTACCTCACATTGCCAGTGTGGGCCAGTAAAGAAAAGGAGCAGGGGACACACATATATAAGCTCCTACAAACTTAAGAAATATTACTCAGAACACTTAAATTATTACTCTTTTATGCACATTTCAATTTCCAGTTATTAATGGCAAATAATTACTGACACTTATGAGAAATTTCTGCAGAGCAAAACTCTTGAAAAATACTCATTCAGGTCCTTAGTTTCATTGTGGAAGATTTTAATCATTGCTATCACCACCATGTGGGCTATAAACAGTAAATCCATTTAACAGGAACATAGAAAAGGTCAGAACACTGAAAAAATGTTTTCCTTTCATACTTACCTCCAAACTCAGACCTAGCAGTAACTTCAGGTTCATCATCTTATGATGGCTACCATAAAATAAGCCCCATCATACTCCAAATCATTCAAACACATATCAAAATACAGATGTAGTGGAATAGCAGAGTAAATTATTTTTTTGTTACTCAGTCTGTGATGCCCTAGTTGGCAGTAATGATAGTTACAGGATATTTTTCCATACTTTGTCCCAAGAGTCTAAAATATGTATAGCACTAAAAACACCACTTCCCTTTCAGCCTTCATACTCTGCAAATCATCTTCTGTACATCTCCATTCTAGTGTGTATTAGTACACACTAATGTACATTGTAGTGTGTCACATTACGGTGACAACAGCTCTGACAGATAGCTCAATTATTTAAGGAAAGCCATACCAGTCTGTCTACTTTTGTTCAGATTTGTAATCCAGATTTTTTTTTTTTAATATAAAATATAAAAGCACCTAATTTCCCATTCAGCAGCTTCAGTCATTTGCAGACAACGGATTTACTTGTGGATTATACCAAACCACTCAAACAAACAAGGCTTTATAGTTTAAATGACTTCATGTGGATATTGCCAAGTGGATAAACACGACATATTGCTTGTTTCTGGTTTTAGACCTGTTCCTGTCACCTTTCTGGTTTATATGTTTTCCTTTCAACAATGAAGTTCAGATACTTTCACCATGTTGGCTGTTATTCATATTTGGTTACCCGCAATGACAAGTACTGCTCAACTATGCCTCCATAAAGTTGTCCATGTGGGTTTTGTAACAAAAGCAAAAAAGGTTCAGAGATAAATGGTTTAGTCTCTATGGCTCTTGGAAGTTGGTCAGCCTTTGACTGCTGAAAGATTAAAGGAAATGCATCTTGCTCTGAGTAATGAGTGAGGAGGGAAGAATCTATTCCTTAAAAGTAAAATGTTACCTAAACTATGGATCAACTCGAATAGGGGTTTCAAGATGCAGCTTTGTGGGAATTTGATAGATTTCACATCATTGGCTGACCAATTTATTTTCTGCCAGCCAAAACAATGTTTGTAAACTGTACTGCCTGGTGACTGATGATGCCAAGGGCAAACAATGAACAGAGAATAAGAGAAGAGATGAAAAGAAGCTCTGCTGGTATAATGAGAAGAAATGGTCCTTCATCATCCTATCAGGCCTATGGCTCTGCAAGTTATAAATCACTGTCCTCTGCCTCACGGCCCGGGATAAGCACAGCAAAATAAATTCATTAAAATAAAGCGTTCAGAGTGCTGCATGTATTTTGATGTGGTAACAGGTTTGTTTTCCTGACAGCTTTACAGAAATGCCTCTTTTATTGGAATTAATCCATGCAGATATAAACTGAGCTGAGTTCGTGATATATATTAATACCTATGCAACGAGAAATGTGAAGCACACTTTATTTGATAGCGTAAATCAGTTTCAGTACCAGTTTGAACTAAAGAGTGCTTTTTCATTGCCTCTATGCCAGACTCAGAAGACAGGAGCACTCTACTGGGTCTCATTTCTTTTTGAATAATTCAATCCAAATGAAGATTGGTTTATGATTTGCTGCAGTTTGAATCTCTCAAAGTAAGTTTAATAAGAGACTTACTGACTTCAATTGTCTGCTTTGCAATCAGGATATTGTTAAAACTAACTGTAGAGAGGGCTCTGGACCTTTGATTTTTACTATTAGGAAAGAATTGCTCTTTGATGTGATTCATATAACACTGTTATTTTTACACACATATATATTTATTTACACCTAATAATAGAAGAGATTCTTTAATTACTGGTGATTATGAATGGCTCTTCACTGAATGGTGTATATCAAAACATTTACTCACCCCATGTACAGATCCTGTTTGGTATTATTTCTCATGGTTTCCATGAGAATTGAAGAATTTACAGAATTGCAGTCTGTAAGTGAAAAGCAGTTTCAAGGCAAATTGTCTTGACATTAACTCTTGTTTACATTGCAATATGATTTGTATATATATCCATCAAGTAAACCTAAAATTAACTGCTTTGGCAAAATTTCTCAAGAAACTACCCTCATCATGGTAAAATGTATCTATCATACTTATGATTTCTCATTTCATCTGTCAGGAAAGAATTAAACACTGCTGTAAGGACATTTAGATTTCTTGTGAAATAGCTTTCTTTTGTGTATTTGATTAAATCTGAAACAAAAGACACAAGAAACTCAGTGTGCGGGGTCATAAATCATTAACACTGATTAATGAAACTCCTCTGTCATTAAGCCCCCATAGTAACATTTAAATTAAAATAAAAAAGTTTGAATAAAAATTCAGTTAGTGTTTTCATAAAAAAATATATAACTGAATTGCTTATAATATAGGAATTGAGAGAAAGTTGAGAATAGGTTGTAAAAAATCTCCTACAACCACAAAGCAATTGACAAATACATTCTTACATGTT
Organism: Struthidea cinerea; assembly: GCA_013397865.1. Lineage (NCBI taxonomy): Eukaryota > Metazoa > Chordata > Aves > Passeriformes > Corcoracidae > Struthidea > Struthidea cinerea. The sequence continues at coordinate 666,703 of VZTI01002117.1, read as the reverse complement.
GGTTTGGAATATATATTGTAATAATATTAACATTTCATATTATGGGTATCCCTATAAAAATCTCTGCTGACCCACACTGAAACTTGCATTAATGTAGGCTTCAGGAGCACAGAAAAAATACGAATCTTTCAGACAAACTGTGCCAAATCACCCAAAGTTTTAGGAGGATTAGATGGAAAATATTCAATCTCTCACAAGCAATCAATTTTTTACAGCATGCATGTCCTTTGGGTAGCTACTTCTTTATTTAGTTACTTCCATTTTATTTTGCTCTAATTGTTTTCATTGAAATGGAAATAACACTGCTAATAAACTACTAGCTCTGGGCTTCAGATTACCTGTGTTCCCAGAGGACTTTTGAAGTTCAAATACGGGCACTTGTTCTGAAAATCTCTAAATACGGTGCACCAGGGGCCGCAAGGTCTGACACAGAGCTGTTTACACAAAGACTACATTACATTATATGATGCAAGTGCCTGAGTTAAATGGTATTTCTGAAGGGAGGGTGTAAGCCCAAAATGTACTTACCTACTAAACACTCCTCCCCACCCTGATGAGCTCTCCCCTGAATAAACGGGAGCGACAAACAGAAGATTCAGTCCATAAGTGCAATTAGGTAATAACTCACTAAAATCATAATGCCTCTAGCAGACATTTGTTGTTCATAGAGCATAGAGGGTGCTCTGTTGTCTAGCACAACAGAAGCATTAACTCAAGCCCTTTCAAAGAATGAAGTAATTTCAGAAAGCAAGGTGGTTACATGACTTTGTGATGAGTCACTACCTTGAGCAGCGCTAAAAATTCCCCTTGGTACGATGATGCCCCATAAAGTCCAAAAGCCTAGTAGTGTGATGGCTAAAATCACTGGATGGAGAGTGGGCAAAAGCGGCGGACACCTACGTGCTGCAGGGGAAAGGGAGGAGAGAGAAGGACATCAGTTATCTGCAGGTTCTAAGAAATCTAAACTGCTTAATCACAGTCTCTGACATACATGATCAGCGTGCTCACCAATAACCAGCAGGAGGAAAACTGGCATGACTGTGTCTCTTTGAATTAACAGATTCACTCTGGAGAGAAACACCTAACTCAGAGGCACACAAAACCCGTGGAAAGTTTCAAATGTGGGGAGACTTACGAGACGCTAGTGGGCATCTCACAGAGGCCAAAGTAAAACATTGTTAGAGCTCCTATGAGATATAGAAAATGTCCAACAGCATGGGATATTCCTATATCGCTCCCCTTTTAATCCAAGGGTAAATGTTTGCCAGGATACCAGCAATCCTGAGCTAATTGTAATCCCGAGAAACAGACAACACTTTCATATTGTTATGTAAAAACATACATTTGCTTCCTCAAGACTAGGAAAGGCTGGGAGAAAAATCGATGGGAAAATGTAAATAGAAAAATGTATGTGAATCTCAACACAAGCTACTTACTTTGGGATATTTGGAGGCCTGATCTAATCAATCATAGCTCCCCCATCACAAAGGGTAAGTGTAGTCCAAGCTCTTCTGGTTCAGTACAAAGTAATGAACAGCTCTTAGAAGTACAATAAGCATTCATCATGAATTGAAAAGAAGAAAAATATTAAAATTAAGAGAAATTAAATATTCTAAAGCAAATTGAGAAGGGTGGGGAAAAAAGAATGAAAGGAAGACTTATGAAAGCACAGAGAACCAGAGAAACATCCCCAATGACCTAGGATCTTTAGCAGGTGGCAGCGAGATGCTAATAATGACAGAGTGCATGATGAATAGCACCAAATGTTTTAAGTTCAAGTATGATAGCTGAAAATCATATCAAATTTCCCAACCATACAGGTCTTGTACTGCAAAATACTCACCCATGCCCCAGAGCCAGGAGTGCTGCACCTCCTCACTCTTCCCTGCAGCACAGGAGGTGCAATTTGGTGTCCAGGCAGAAGGCTCCCACCATCACACAAAATCAATAGGGCATGGATGGGTTGTGAGCATAGTTAGCTGTAGTTTTCTCCCTCCATGATCCTCTTTCCATGACTGGAAACTGAAGAAGTCATTGTGTGATGGATAGAGAATGAAAGGTTGCTCTGTGGTAAATAATTTTGGGGTTTTTATTGTGTTTCTGGTGTAATTTTATAACCGGGAAAGAACCTGAGGAACTATTATCATTTTATTAGGATGTTTACATAAATATTGAAACATCTCACTAAAAACAATGGGTCTGTATAAGAGTATTATTGCTGTGAGCAGAAAATCATATTAATGGCATGGAGGCATCTGCTTATAGAGGTGGCATTAGAACATTATTTGTATAACAAATACATGAGACAAGAGAGAATATTTGAAATACCTTCAAATTAGATAGACTGTTTTCTGCCTATGTGAGCGGAATCTAAACTACTGAACAATCTAGTTGGCCTTTAAGTTATTGTAAACATCAAGAGAGCAATTCTCTTGCTCTTCAGTTAAAAATAATAGCCTGGCAGGCTAGGACTCCATCACCTTTCCTGGGCTGATTAAGAACTTACCTCTGTATGGTATTGTTATGCTTCTCAGCTGGAAAAAAATTAAAGGGAATAAATATGTTATCTCATTATTCTGCCAGGTTTGATATTCTGGATCATCCAAGCTTGTTTTCATAAAGAATTATCCACATAATTCTTTATTTTCTGAACAAAAATCTGTATGAAGAAAGCTGTTTTCTTATTCTCGCCATGGATCAGTTCATCCAGAAAAATTATATGTAATTTCCTGTCTAATAGCTTGCTCTCCAGTTATATTTCTGACCCTTCACAGAACAGGATTTTCATAGGAAGGAAGGAAGGAAGGGAGGAAGGAAGGAAGGAAGGAAGACATCTTGGAACTGAGGTGACTTTCTTACCGTACAGGGGACACAGAATTACTGTAATGTAAATAACTTTGTGCCATCCACACATCAGTCACCTCTCCCCACACTCTTACCTATCCCAGACCTAAATTCCACCTACCTACAAGCTTTATGTCTATTCAATGATCCACATCTCTCATTTCATTACGAAATCAGAGGGAAAAAATGAAATTTATAGTCCTAGTAGGAATCAGAAAGAACACATTCATGAGTGCAAGGAATGCTCATTTAGCACATTTGGAAGAAATATTTCAAGAAACCTGGCTTTACAGGACCCACAGCACATTCTTTCCTACATTTTATTCCAATTTCCAGCATCTTTTAAAGGCATTTTATGAACATTTCTAAAATCAGAGGGAGGGTAATCATCAAATAACACTATAAAAACATTTTCACTAGTTTTCCTCGAGTAACAAAATAAATACTAATACAATAGAAATGTGCTTTCCCCCAGTGTTTTACTTTTTAAAAAGTATTTCTTGTTGAGTTCTGTTCCTGTAAAAAGTAATATAAAAGTAGTAGTTAGAGGATGGGTTTCTAATTCCATCTGACAGAAAACACTAAGGCTCAGGTCAAAATCTAGTAATTTCAGGTTTTTCTCATAATTGAAGTATGTTTCGATATAGGACTGAAGTTAATGTCACAGCATTATGAATCAATATTAACTAAAGTGAAAATTAAACAACTAACATTAGGCCAACAGTATGATACAAATTGGAAGGTAAGTTTTTATGCAACAGAAAAAGAAAGAAAATTACTTTTTAAAAGGACTTCAAAAATATTTTTGAAATAAATTAATACAATTTTAAATCCCATCAAACTGTAGGGATTATTTTAAATTAATCTTTTAAAATCCACTTTTAAAAATCCTTCTAGATGTAGTCTATGGCTGAGATAAAAACCCAATTCCATTTTATTTTTTTTTTAGTTGTTTATTTTCCTGGCAAAACAGACTATTCTATTTTAGATCACATGAGCTGCTATTAGAGTCAATGAGTAATTATATTTTTTATGCAGCAGGGGCTTAGTCAGTCCACATCATCTGTGGTTTATCCAAGGGGATTAACCATTTATGATCAAATCCAGGTGGATTAATCTTGCCCTGGATAGGAAGACTCAGAGCTGGCTCTGTGCAGAGCCAGTCCAGGTCGTCTGGGCTCCTTAGGACAGGTGTAGTGCAACGAAGGTACTGCTCTGCTTCCAGGCCACACCACGTACAGGAAAATGTTCATCTCTACTGCCTTGTGCAGAATTTATCAAGCTGCACGCGAAGGCCCAAGCTAGTCATATTCACGGCAAATTAGTTATCTTGAGCCAATGAAAGTACTGAAAAATATGATGCAGAGACACAGGTAGTCACAGGAGGTCAGCTTGGGTGCTGTAGGTTTTACCAGTCCCCCTTCAGAAGCTTCTGCAGCTCAGAGCAGCTGTGCATAAAGGACAGAAACAAACCCTGGCTGCCGACTAACAAAATACTGGCTACATTTGTCGTGGATCACACAACTTAGAAATTCAGTGTTTGTTTTGGTACTGTCCTGTCTCATGAAGTGACATAGTCAGATCCATGAAGTACGACACTCAGGTATAACCTCGATGCTACAGGAGTAGAGCACTGTAGGCTTTACAGACTGGGTGCCTCTGAGACAGCACCGTGTTACGGCTGTAAACACAGCAAGCCTGAGCTCCGTGTGTTGGAGAGAAGGACAGAAGTCTTCCTGAGCTGTATTGCTTTCCTCATAGCTGTAAAAGGGCTATCTACAAAATCTGTCACGATCTTTAGCTCTGCTCTCATTTTCTGCACTGGCTTTTGTATGATGATTTGGAAAGAAGAAAAAACGCAAAAAAACAGGTAAGAAATAAGAGTTAAGAGGAAAAGCTCATTTACCTAGTTGTTTCATGTAGAACAAGGCAATTTTCTTCTTGGCTTACAGCATGTATTTTTTCATCACCTTTCTTATGTGCAAAACATCTTTTTTGGCTACAAAATCTAGGTAACAGCTGAAGGTGAAGCATGAGTTCAAAGACTAACAGGAATATAAAGCCTTTTGAATTCCACACAACAAAGGCACGCAGTTTGTTAACAGATCACAGACACAGGAAATATTTTTGTTTTGCTTAACAAAAGCAAGTCAACTACATGGTTGCATGGAGTGTGAAAAAAAAAGCCCACATCACTTTACATATGAAAGACAGAAAAAATTTTGCTTTTTTAATGGCTTCTCAGAAATTATTAATTATTTTTAAAAGCCTAAAAAGGAAACAAAATCATCACCTGCATTGTCCCAGGTCTTTGTAATAAGCAAACTTTTATAGAACGTACTTGAAAACATTCTTGATTATGAAAAAAACAAACACATAAATGCAGATTTTGGAAATCAAGTGACTTCCTTACAAAGTTTCACCAACAATCCTGAAATCATTTATGTGTTCAGACACAAAAGGGATCTTAGTAGCTGTAATTGCATATTTTACAACAGTCTAACTAAAGCCAACATCTATTATATATACTGTGTTCTTTACAGTGAACAGACATAAATCAACCTAGGGAAAAGTAGGCAGTCTATTTCCTCTCCCCAACTGCTGACTCTACAGCCAACAGCTTGAGGAGAGGGCAGTTTCACAAGACAGAAGAATGATAAATTATCTGAATTTCTATTTCTGCACCTGTGGACTAGACTGACTTTTCTCACACATCCTTGTAGTTCTCCAAATAATACCAGTGCCTGTACTAATAGGGGTGGCACTGATACAGTGCATGGGTACACGTGCCTGATCACTGTGACCACCTAGACTGCATCCAGCATATTCTGTTGGTAATGAATGATTTACTTCTACAGAAAAGATCAACTCTTGGGTACTGAGACCTTCATCTCTCTCAGCTCTGTGAAGAGAGAGACACCCTACCTGGGGAGAGAAGTCTCCTGCCTGTGCTTTGGCCCTCCACATACCTGCCCTGCTGGGGGACAGCGGTCTGGCTCACAGACAGACAGACAGACAGCTGTGCTGTGCACACTGGTGGACATAGTTAGCTGCAAGTCAGCTCAGGCCCTGAAACTGAGAGAATTTGGGTGACCTGTGCTTGTGTTAATGAGACCTGACAAAACACGTGGTATATGAAGTAGGGCACTTACTTCCAGAGCAGAGCAGGGCTAGCTCCAGACATCCAGGAGTCCAGGCAAAGACAGATATTCGGTCTCTTTACACCATCTGGAAAGATGCATTCACCTCTACCTACTTTGCACCCAATTACTTCAGAGTGAAAGTAAATGCAGTTGTCCTGCATATTAACAAAAAGCAACCTGCAATTTTGCCTCTGATTCTTCAAGCAATCTCAATTCTAGAAAATAAAAAGCATGATGCTGCCCTAAATATCACAGCCGGGTACATCACACAGAATGAAATAATTGTTTCTAATGGTACTAATGCACACCAGTTCTCATTATTTCCAAGTAATGGTGGAACAAACTCACCAGGACCACAGATGGAAAATTAATAGTGTCTCAGGTTTTATTTATATATCCCCTGACACAGAGCTGAAAGTGAAAACAAACAGATAAAACGAGAGAATTTTTGAGAAATGAGAAACTGGTGTACAAAACATAGACCACTAGATGCTCCCAAGGAATTTCATGGGGCTACCAGTCACCAACAAGGGTTGGACTCAGGGTAGCGTTTCTTGCATCAGCTTAGGTGCTCTGACTTGATAGATAGTGCAAGAAAATGAAGTATCTCAAGAAGGAATCTGCAGAAAGAACCTAATTAACAGATGTTCCCAACAAAATTTCTGCTCCAGTTATTCAACTAATAATAACTTCAGTAATGTAGGGTCAAGAAATTAAGACATTGTCTTTAAGCACATTGTGGACTCATCATTCAATGGGATACGGGATCTCTCCTTTAACCTGGAAAGAACATTAATTTGAATTTGGATTTCCCATAGTCTATTTATGGGCTCTGAATGTTAGTGCAAGATTCGTGTAAATTTAGGCTGGTGGGGAACCCTCAAGATCATCTAGTCCAAGCTTCTGCTTAGTAGAACTAACTTCAAATGTTGTTCAGGACTTGAGGCAGTGAAGTATTGAAAACCTATAGTGTGCAGATTCCACAACCTCTTTGAGCAAGTTATCCCAGTGTTTAACCACTCTCGTTGTGAAGTACTTTTTCTTATGTCTAATATCAATTTTCTTTGTTAAAACATGCAAAAATTGAAACTAGTGAATCTTTCTTCTTTTACTGTTCATGTCCAAGATATGTTAAAAACCCCATCCTTTCTATTCAGGAAACCATGAATATGGGCTCCTCACATTCATGATCAGCCTAACCATTAAACTAAAGCCAATCTCAAAATGTTTATTCCTGACTAATTTTTTTTTTAAATTTCCTTTTAGATGGCAAGTTATTAACTTCCATACAAATTAACTACTGCATATAGATGATGGACTTTGCTATTTTTGTACCACATTGCTTGTAATATTCTATGATTGGAAGATTTAGATGCCAGGTCAATGTCAGATCATTCCCCTATTCATCAGAAATCATGCTTGTTACTGAATTAAAAACAAGCCTAAGAAATTAAAGTTTTCCTGCTTCTGTACCTTCAACCTGATACAGCATAACTGTCATTGTATATGAAAAAAAGAAAATAAAAAGAATACCATACACCTCTGCTAAAAACAAGTCAAGGGCAAGAAATCTTAGTGGTGATTTCAGACTCTAAGTGCTTATGTGAATATTATGCCAACACTTTTTATAAAAAGTAGAAGTAAAGAAGCGAATTTTTAAGTTACGGACAATGAAATATCATTCTCTTTTCTTCCATTTAAAAGCAAGATTATTCTTGACCTTTGGAGAAACCCAAAGTTCATTGTAAAGGAAAACTTAGTAGCTGCAGGTTGTACAAAGCTAAACAAGAACAAAGCCATTCTAGTACAATTAGTCCAATTTAGTATATGTTCCTCAAGGACTTTTGGTGTCACTTGCCACATATTTATAGGTGTCTTACATGAAAAAAGTTATAAACAAGTTATAAAAAAAAGTCCTTTTACAGTGCAAGGAAAAAAGTAAGTTATCTCGTTGCAATTCAAATTCAAAATTCAAGAATAAGTTACAAAAATTGCCTTTGTCTCCCTGAGGAATTATAAGACTAGGTTCTGATACAGAAAATTCAAATGGTGGTGGTGTTTTTCAGTGGTGACTGAGAAGTAATTAAGTAAGATAAACAAAGGTGAGCATTATACAGTAAATTTTTCAAAGCATATTTTTGCTTAACTGAATAAATGAGAAATCGGCTTATACCCCTATTTGCCCTTGGTTCTATCTACATGAATTTTGAAAGGTGAATTATCACAAAAGAGCTCTACAGTCAGTAACATTCACTGATAAAATGATCAGCAAATCTGCAGACAGAAAATAACTTTCTAAACTCAGACAGAAATTGAACTTTTTTGGAGTAACAAATGGTATTTTTGGAGGGTTTGGGGGGAAGCATGTCTGGTATTTTGTTTTCTTTTTGTAGTTGAGGTACGGACCAGCAGCCTGAAAGCCCTGTGATGTTTATGTAATAATGCCTACTTTTGAAGGGCTTCTGGAAAAGAAGGAACCACTGCCTTTCCTGCTCTTTCCTTGTAACTTTCAGTCTTTTCTGTAGATTGTTGTATGGGAATACACAGTGATGACACCAGTGTTCTTTATCAGGAATCTACTGTTTGTGATTGTGGAAGACTGTCTTTTCCTGACCATTTTCATTATGTTCCTGAACCTGAAAATAAATTGGTAGCAGCAATATTAACTTGGATCCACACATAGAAAAGACTGAATAAAATCAATCCACTGATTCTCATATGTTAAACTAACATTGAAATATCAGCACTTGTTGCTGAAATACCAGTTCTTGTTGGAGAACTGCTCCCCCCTCCGCTCTCAAAAATGCCATAGAATTTCACAGAATAGCTGAAGAAATCAGAAAGGCATTCCTGGTCCATAATGCATGACTGATAGAAAATTAAGATGTGTTTAAATTGGTTGACAATGGCAAGATAGAAAATGAGATGAAGACAACAAAAGAGGTGTTAAATAAGTTAAAAAATAGAAAACAAAGTAGAAATATATGAAAGCAAATGAAGAATGGAAGAGTCAATTAAATTGTAAGAGCAGGAAAAATTATGAAATGCAGAGTAAAAAGATAAAAATTAAACAGCATGAAGACTATGAAGTAGTAATAGGAAGAGATATGTAATGGAATCTGCTGTATAGAGTAATAAAGAAAAGCAAAAGAAGGATTAAATTTGGAAAGAGATCAAGTATTTAACTTTGTAAATATTACTTGATTACAAGGAAAATGGTAATTTATGCCTCATATTAAGAGAAGATTTTACTATATCTTCAGTTAAAATATAATGCTAGAATCTTCATTTTTCATGTAAAAGATTCTGTAAATGAAAAGCATAATAAATAAATAAATAACAAATAAACAAACCCCCCAACAAACCAAAACAGAAGATGGTGCTCTGAGGTGCTCCAAAAATGTTACCTGTGCTCTTGTGGTACTTCAGCACTGAGGTCCTTAAATGTTGATAGGCTTATCAAGTTCAACAGGAATATTAACCAGTAGATAAGGGAATGAAACAAAATATATTGAAGCTGTTCTTAACTTTTTCACCAAGCCTAATACACGGAGTTAGACTTACATGACATATGTTTTGCAATGTGGAAGAAACTGTAAAAATGAAACATTAATACCAAGGGCATTGATTCAGAAAATGAAGCTAATTTCTACATGATAAATTTGAGATTAACAGAAAAAGCTTCCAGTTTTTGTGGCTTTGAAACATACAGAAAAAACAGTCCTGACAAAGGTTGGTACCCATGGGTTATTTAGTGAAATGATGCAGGATCTACAGCAGGAAGGCATGAACTGAAGTTTAGAAGAGACCAGGCATAAAAGGCATTTAGGAAACAATGTCTTTGCAAATAATTGTAATAATCAACCAATCAATCAACAAAATTAGGATATTTCGTCTTCATTCTTATACTAGTACAGGATGTTGATTAGGCTGAACTAGTTTTTTTATTTAATTTTATATTCATCATTTTAATTAAATACATAGAGTGCCTGTGTGTGTACAGCTGTCTGTCTATAGCAATTTCTTTGGTGAGCACACATACAGGAGTGCATGGAGATATATTTATTAGGCTTTTAAAAATCAGTTGATATTAATTCATTCAGCTATGTGTAATCTAATCCTGATGTTTAACCTTGAAGTTATCGATAGTCCTCCAAAGTTATTTGTTAGACAAAAAAATAAACTATTGTTACTTGTGTTGTGCAAGGAGAAGGAAGTCAGGCTGCTGCTGTATGCCTTCTAACCCAGAGCACAGACTAAAGGGCAGAAGACCTAAATCTGCTGCAGTGAAATGGAAATGTCTTGGAAAGAGGTGAAAAACTGTTAGGGACAAAGAAATCTGGAGAGGAAAGGGATTTCAATGAACTGGCTAATTCAGTGTCCTTACAATCATCCCCAAGTCTGACCTTTATGATCACTGCATCTTAAAGAACTCTTTGGAGAAGTTGTCTGTCCCCATTTATTATCATTATTGTATGTTTTGTAATAGCAGCAAACATGAATCAAGTGTATTTAGTAGGATATGCTGCATAAATGAGGAGAAGAAAGTTTCTTCTGTTGTGAAATAAGAGTCACAGTACTCTGTGCAAGCAGAGATCACGAGGGAGAAGCAAATGCATGGCCCTAAAGCAACCAACCCGAAGTCATTACAGATTAGCAAAGGAGATCTAGCTAGAAATAGTTCCAAACTTTTTAATCCTGGCTTTAAGAGTTTTTAATGCAATAAAAATTATGTAATTGTTATTCACTCACCCATTTTATTTTTCTTTTTAATTCCTTCTCTTAAAATGATTTCTAAGTCTAAATAGAAACGGTAGCTCTTTTCATAGCACCTGTGTAATTAGTGTCTTAGGTACCAGGGCAGCTGGCAAGCTAGAAAGGAAAGAACAGGAAAGCAAGGAGAAATAAAGGTAATAGCAAATGTCTTTTGTGAACAAAATGCTGAAATATCATTGCAGCCACTATAGGGGTATTAACATTTGAAATAAGGAAACTGCAGGGTAATTTTCTTTTTGTATCCCACCCCATCTATGGCAATTTGCGTGACTATATTTATGTAGACAAATCTTCCCACTGTATATTAATCTCTTTTTACCACTGTTTCCTGTAACCTCTGCCTATTTGTACTTAGATTCTGAAGGTCTTCTATCAGTCCTGATTTTTTATTGAATTTTTGGCAGGTGTCTAGGACATCATAGATCATGACAGATGTTGTGACTGCTTATCCAGTTAGTGGGTTGCTTAAATACTGGAGTTTATAAAACAGCAGTATTATGCTGGCTCAGAATAGTTGGCATTTAAGAGACATGATCCTCTAGTATTGTAAGATCCCTGTAAAGTTCAGGTGAAAATATGTTCAGTGGATATGATCTAGATCTATAAGCTTGAGCTGCAAGTGCAATATATATATGTGTGCATATATATATATATGTGTGCACTGTATATAGTACACAGTGTACTATATAATCCTTCAGTGTAGCACATGAAAATATCCGTAAAAGATGAAGAAAACAGGCTAGTGTCCTATTTATTACATAAGACAAGTGTAATTGTGAACTATTGCCGTCTGTAGTTTCACGACATTGACTGATGTATTGTCAGAGATTAAACTATGAAAGAAGGAAAGAGCACTCTGAATAACCAAATGCTGTTTGTAAGCATGGTCTCATTTTGTAAGGAAGACGTGTGGAAAAGACAAATAGTTCAACTGTGACTCATAGTCAAAGAGATCATGACTGGAATTACAGGTAATTATAATTTCTGAGAAATTCACTCCTGAGTTTGGACAAAGTGTCAAGGACTCTTGATTAGCAATCTGCTGCCTTTATAATTCTGTAGAAAATGCAGCAAGCAAAGAGGGCAGTCAAATAAACCTTCATTAATCTTGTATGCTTAAGCTTACAGCTCCTGTATAAATAGAAAATTAGGATAAATTACCAAGAGCCAGTGTTCTGCCAGAAAAAAAACAGTCTCAACCACTTTTGCTGGCATAAAACTTTGACAGTGTTTTAATCCACATTAACTGTCTATGCTGTGTTGTAAGTTCATGTCCCTCAAGCAGATGGCACTCCAATCACTCATAGTTGTAATAGACTTTTTGCCCACTTCAGAGAAAACTAATGTGAGCAAAATTTTAAGCAACAAAGCACAATTTTAAAACTACCTTCAGCTGGTGAGCTAACTGTGAAGGACTTCTTAGTCCTTCTACCCATATCCTTGTGGAAACCCTTTAGGTCTCTTTTTATGGCATATTGTTCCCTCATTATATCATCAGACATGTTTTCATAAAGCTTGAGGAAGATACATCAAGCTGCACAAATCACAGTGTCCCTCAGATACAATTAGGTGTAGAATAAAAAAAGAAGGAAGATACTGTAATTCAGAATGTCTTTCTTAACTAGGATATGTGTCTTAGAAAATATCCAGTCATCAGACTCGAAAGCTGTTTTAAACTTTTTTCTTTAGCATCCTAAATGCTCACAGGCCTTAAGGAGCAGTAGCAGGAAACATTTTTGATCCAGGAGCACTGAATTAAAATCTGAATTTTCACCTGCAAATCTAAAGGGAAGCGATATTCACTGCTGATGGCAATGTTTAGTACATCGTGTTAATAATCTATGTGTTGGTTTCTAATGGACACCAAAACCCAGGTTTTGATAACTCTCATGGTTATATTTCTGCATTGCAAAATTAGTTTCTGAGATGTGATGATATAAGTAAATCTCTCACTGATAAAGTAATAAGGCAGAAAACTGAAATGCACAATTCAGTTTGAAACAGGTCAACTGAAACAAAACAAATAGGATCTGGTTCCAGTGACATTTCCTGTTAGAGCTTAAATGTGATGGTGAATAAAGAAATATTAAAACAATATGGTTTTCACTGATGCAGGTTGCGATAAGATATAAAGGACCAAGCAGTCTGTGCCATACTGACAACATTTAGGTACAGGTCATTCTCATGCAGAATCTCCTTTTTCCAGGTGGAGATGATTTATAAGGGGTAGGAGATTGCTTAAGGACAGGTAATATTAATAAAAAGTGTTCTTCTGGAATTTTTAAATCAATGGATTAAAAATGAAAGCTAAAAAATGCATTTGAAAATGTCTGTGATTGAGAAGAAAATTATGTCACCTAATGCATCAGCTTCTGCAAGTTCACCAGATAGACAGCCTACAGAGGTAAGGAGCTCTTTGAGTTGGTCTGAACCGCTGTGGTGACCTGCTGACAGAGCAAAACTGTGCCAATACAAACAAGTTTCTCAATTTGCAAGTCTTGGTAAAAAATCCATGAAGCTGATTATGTAAAGCTTATCATTAGCCCACAGCTACTGATCGTAGTAAATGCCATTAATTCACATCCTCTAATAACAGAACAGAAGGATGTGTATGCCACATTGATCTTCCCTGTGTTAACTTCTGCCACTTCTGTGCTAAACCACAAAGAAGTTCCATAACCCTTTCTGATTTATAACATAGAAAGCTCTAATTCAGACTTATTCACTAGAAAATGGGCTAATTAACTTCCTCGTAGCCTTGAAGCACACGGCTCTTTTTTTTTAGAAAAAAAATGCATAGTTCTGCATATAAAATTGTGTGACCATTTACATGATGTAAGTCACACTCTCCTATCAGACCACTGAAGTGTCTACAATTAATAATCTAGTTTCAGATAAGAAATTCTGAATTGCTGTGCAAAAGTAACTAATTTCAAATTTAAAAGGTATTTGATTAAATTTGAAATCAAAGCATTACATTTAAAGGCCAGATTCTCAGCAAAAAATGAAGGCATGAAAACTTATACAAGATGACCACTAGGCTCTTATTCTTATTCTTAAGCACTGGCACCTGACACTGAAAATACTTTGTACTTTTTTCTCCTTTACCATACTTTTATTTTAAGCAGGGTCAACTTATCATTGAAGTTATTGCTGCAGTGTTATATTTATTAAAAAAAACCAAGAACAATATCACTCATCTTGTTAATCTCCTTTCTTGCTAACATAAGTAGCTATAGTACAATATGTTTAAGCACAGAAAAAAGTAATTTAATCAACTCTGTGAATTTTATTCACTGAATGGTAGTGGATCTGCCAGTCTTATGTGTGATTTTAATTGTCCTTTCCCTGTTTTTTTTAATGTACATGTTCTTCTAGTCTGTGCACTAGAGAGATACCAAGTTTACCTGGTACTCTTAACACCAGTAGTTATGCCATGTGCCATCTGGAAGGTCATTTTTCCCCCGAGTCTTGCAGAAATATCCAGAGTTTTTTCTTCTCTGGTGCAACCAAATTCTGAAAGTCAATATTATAGCAAGTATAACCGCTGTGCAATAATTGGGAATTCTTGCGTGCTACTTTTCCACTAAGTCATTTACAGGACTTTACAGTCTTACATACTCCCAGCAGGTTAACATTTTACCTTTTTTTATTTTGAAGGCCAGTTCAAGGAAGTTTGCCATTTCCTTTCAAATTCACTTTTGTTGATCAAACATACCCTGGGAAAGACAGAATAATTTTTTTTTTTTCCTGCAACTGTCAAAGTTTATACTTTTGAGATTTCAAACACTGGGAAATGATCACTCAGGAGAGACCCTCTGAACATTGTTAAAAGTAGGGATAGTGTATTTTCTTCACCTGGGTAGATTTTTCTAAGCAGCAGACATGTTCTGTTGTTTCAGATATAAAGTCTGTTCTCTTCTGCTACTCACACCAAGAAAAGTAGAGTTGTTTATTCCTATACAATTCCAGAAGGCTCAAATTCACTATATTCTTCAGAATTGTTTCTCATTTTGTTTGCCATTACAATTTTCAAAATAAAATTCTCCAGCTTGAGAGGTAAGTTTTCATTGCACTTTGAGGTTTTGGGTTTTCTTTACAAACTATGTACACACATGCCCGTCAGATTTATCTTAGCTGAAGAGATTCAAAATCAGTTTTGAAGTTGTTTTCTCCAACCAGGGCATAGTACAGGATATCATTAAAATAAGTTATGGAACTATGTAATGATGCATTTTGTCTAATGGTAGAGAACAATTAAGTTATAAATACATGTTCAGATTATATTAAGTGGCATATTTTCCAGTTGATGCACAGGAAATTAGCCTTAAAAGCCTTATTAGTGTTAAATGGAAGCTGTATTACTAAATCTGTTTGCATCACTTTAAAGGTTTACCACTTAGAAGCAGTCATGAAATTCAGCGAGAAGGAAATAGTACTTTTCTCACCATTTAGATGTCAGAGTTGAAAAAAATCATTATCTGACAATATTCATCACATTAAGGCATAATTTGTAACTTCTGCTACAATAATTCATATGCATTACTCTGTCAGGTGCAACATAACTCATCCTTTTAATTTAAGATAGACGGTAGATTGAAGCAACATACTATCAACCACATAACAAAATACTAGAGCCAGGAGCTTCAGGATCCAAATCTGCTTCTTATTCCCATTTCTTTTGTTAGATTATGCAGTCAGAATGGATGGATACCAGGGTGGATACGTCACTTTCTGTTTGCCTGTTGGCCTGTCAGAAATTATCAAAATTTTGCAAGACTAGCACCTGTGTAGAAGAGAGATTGCCTGCCCAGAGTAGAGCCAAAATCACAAGTCCCTGCCAGGGAGCTTGCACATACCTGTGAGAGCAATTGTCACTTTTGCCATGGTAAAAAAATCTTCACAGAGAATAATCTCAGGTCATCCACTTATATGGAGTTTTTGTATGTACAGGCATAAGATACAAGCATGAGATTTCAAAATCAAAATTAATGGAAAATGGGAAAAGAAGTAAATATATATTATACTAAAGCAGGTAAAAGTGATGCAAGAAAATGCACATATTTTATTATTCATGCCCTGAATAGTTCCTTTCTCTTGAAGAGGGACATCAAGAGAGGTTCCAAATATGACAAGCCAAATGTAATTATATGTTTCTTACTGCAACAGTCATGCAAATGAATCACCTAAGCCTATGAAGAAAAAAATAAAAAGTCTAGCTTTAAAATCTACCTTCTACAAAGTAATATTTAAAATGCATAAATCAAAAACTTAATATATACTACATCGATACCATGAATAAACAGCCATGACCCCCATTATTTATTGGAAAACAAATAAAATCACATAAACCCAAAACCAAATAAAATATATGTAGCAGTGTGTTCAAAGTTCACATTTTTCTTCTTAAAACAGCTGAACAGGCAGGTCTATAATAAATTCCTACTGCACAAGCCTGCTTTTAGATCACATTGGGGCTCTCAATTGAAAGGATGAAAGTCAAGAGAAACATAAGTTTTTATAATTATTGTCTTTAAAGAATATTGTACTTTTTAAGAAAAAGACATTAAAAAATTATTTCAAGAAGTATTTACATCTCTTTCTGGTCATTACAGTTTCTAGCTAGAAAAATGCAACTTGAAGTTGTTAGCACTGCACAATGCTATGGAGTCTGCACAAGCCATTAATCTGAATCTCCCCTTGCTAACTTCCTGTTGTGCTGCGGAATAATAACATGGGGTTTCCTATCACTGCATCCTTTGCTATTCAAATACCTGGATAGATTTTTCTGCAATAGAGAAATTGCAATAATGAAAAAAACCCTGGAACTGACTCCCATTCACTGGCGCAGACAGTCAAAAAAAAAAAAAAAAACAAAAAAAAAAAAAAAAAAAAAAAAAAAAAAAAAAAAAAAAAAAAAAGAAAATCTCAATGCCCTGAAAGACAGCTAGGCCAGATCTCATATTCTTCGTACCTGGATATATCCACTCAGCTCTAAAGGCAACCTCAAACATCTCCCACGCCTCCCATGACACAGCTACTCCTATCTTCATACCAAAACCATAACCAAAGCCTTGCTGGTACACATTGTTGGTGCTGCTTGTCAGCACCTTTGATGGATACACCCTTGGAGAGAAAAGCAAACATACAGCAAAAGCAGAGACAGAGACAGGAATCGTCTGCAGCTCAGCACAGCATTGCTTGGTTACAAACTGCTGCACCAGACACTGAAAAACCTACTCGGACACACAGACTCAGAACACTGCACCCAGGGATGCCACTCCGCATTCCTTTCAAAAAAAACAAACCTCATGTATATCAGAGTATCAATTAAAAGATGCACAAAAAAATTTTTATCACATATTGCAGACTATCTTCCAGGAAAACAGGCAGTGCTAATTTTAGCCCTATATAGACAGGAATATACTTTATTGCACGTAAATACAGTAGACTTAAACCAGCTGATGAATATTGATATTCACTTATGAAAATTCATAGTTTATATGGTGCATAGACAAAATAGGCACACACTTCTCCGCTTGTTATCTCACCATAAAATTCATCCTTTCCAAGTTGTGCAGCACAGGGGAATTTCAAGCTCCAGGACCTCGTACATGTACCTCATAGATACTCCATCTTCTGAAACATCTCCTTCTGGAAAAGTATGCCCTGTGATAAACTGCACACAGTAAGATTTCCCATTTCTTAGGACAATCTCTATAAATGTACATAGCATTTGTCTCCCCTTCAAGTAGATTGTCAGCACATGAAAAAGTATTTTGCCATTTCCATTGTAACATTCCCTGGATTTTCTACAACCCAAGCTTTTAAAAGCAAGATTTAGTTCCATGTTTCCGTTAAAAAGTTGCTTAAGGGACTGAAAAAACCACTTATTCTTGAATACATATTCTATTTACAAACTTGCTATACATTCTTCTTTGTGAAGAATTATTCAGACAAGCCAGGTATACAAACTGCCAGAATAAAGTATCATGTACTTCTTTTAAAAACAAGTGGAACAGTAAACACACTTCCTTCTTTTTAAAGCTAAGGGGAAGCTTACATTTAACATGGAAATACGAAGCTTATAAAGCTTTAGATTTGAAGAACTGATGGAGGATAGATGTTTCTGGACCCTACTCTGGGAATTTAAAACAACGTACATTATCAAAAATGATGCTGCACACACAAATATGAATAATACTTTTTCTTCCATAGCACACATAGCGTGTGACCAATCTCATAAATAAAGCCACACTGCTGGTGATTTCTCCTTCAAGAAAGCCTGCCTCATGTGAGATTTACTGAGGAAGATAGACTTTAAAATTGATGGCATGCTGTGAAAATGTTAGTTTGTATGTCATACATAGTGCTATGCCAGTTGTGAATTTTGATTTTTTGTGTGATTTTGGCAGTTGAGAAATGTTCTGCCTCAACAACACTAAAGACACAAAAGCCTACATTTACCTACATCATGGGGGAGGCAGAGCACAAACCTTTACATTCTGCTCTGCTTCATGTATGCTTCATCCACCTTCAATGAAATGAGTCTCAGCTGTAGGAGAACAACCCTCTGTGATGCAGTAGAAGATGACCTCATCTCCAGGATCTAATGCTAAAAGCGACAGAAAAGGTAAGCACAATATTTTTATGTTGAAAGCAACCATTCACAAAGGTTTGTGGATTGAAGGAAATATTTCCTCTCACAGCAAAGGGCGGAAGCAACTTTATTACATGAGCAATAATGCACTCAATTTGAAGGATTTAAGCATTCAAATTTTCAGAAGCTTTGAAATACCCACTATTTATGACTTCTCAACATGTTTTGAAACCTCCACTCACTTTATACAAATTGGTTTCAGAATTGCTTCCAGCAAAGGAAAACTTTAAAAATGTAATAATCTTTAAAGCAAAATATATTTGTTTAAGCAAGTTCAATATAAATAAATGTTTTTTCATTCAAGAAACTAATACTTTAAACTGGTATCTCTTTTACCTTTAAGGAAGGTTTATATCTGACACTTTCTCCGTGAGTTTGTTGGGATCTAGGACAGCACCATTTTCTTAAGAATCTCACCCATCACATTTTCTGAACTGCCTACATCAAAGTTCTTTTAAATTTAATTTGGATTAAGTTTCTCTGTTTGCATGCTCTCAAAATACACCAAATAGCTCTTTATTCCATACATATTAATTTTATGCCAAATTAAGAGAGGAGCATAGAAAACTATCCTATATCTGATCTCATTTCCATGTCCACTGTGCATATCCCAGCTGTTTCTACATTTAATATTAGAGAGAGAATTAGCCATACAACCTGCCTCCCTACATATTCCTTCCCATGATGAAAAAGTCCAGTCATGGATCCCTGAAGAAAGATATGATGTGTTCAAAACAGTGCTTCATATGCAGTCTTCATATGTAGGATTCATGTGTTAGTTAAGCTGTAGCAAGGAATAGAACATCTAAATACAAGCTGACTGAGGGGACTCCTTAATTCAGCCCTCTCGTCATAGGCAACTGTATTATGTAGTCTGCCATAATAGTTTCCTCTTAATTCTAAATGTTATAAAATAATACACTATCTAAATTCATGCCTGTAAATGCCTTGCTGTTAGGAAACTGTGGGCAGTAAATACAAAAGAAAAAAACCCACAACCCAACAACAAATACAGGAAGACATTTGGCTTGTTAATGAGGTATAACATACTTATTTCTTGGACTAGAAATACTTAAAGTTTCATTAGTATGTTTTGATATTATTTGAGAATTACAATTTAAGTGGTTTGTAACACTGGGCAATTTTGTAAAATACCTGTAAGATAACTAGGATCATAGAAATACTGCTAGTATAAGTGTAATAGATATTTAATTAGGGGCATAAAACATAATGCATTTGGAAGCATTCATTAATTAGATGCTTTGAGTCAAAAAGAGGTTTAAAAAAGAGGTTTAAGCAGCTTTATTCACAAGATGTCACCCTTTACATGTGTTGGCTAACTTGTTTTTCCGTATCAAGAAGGTTGTGAGTATTTAAGAAGGAGCAGACAGCTATCAAACTTTTGTTCTTCGATCTCTGTCACATAATTTTGCTACTTACCAAAACAAAACAAAAATAAAATTAAAACCCATTCACCTGAAATGTGGTGACTAAGAAGCTTCCTTTGATACAGTTATAGATGTTTTTACTAAACTGCAATGACATTCTCTGACAGAGAAAGATACGACTCCCCTTGTGCATGGACTTCCCATAGTACTGTCCATAATGTATTCAGCACTAGGTCTTTGCCAATGACTAATTCTTGACAGAAAAAGTCAGATAGTAAAAACCAAAACAAGCTATTTTCTAGATTATCTAACCATTTTATTTTCCAGAATTTTCAGCCAAAATCACTTTTAATCGAAAACATGCAGGCATTTTAACCAGCTTTATAAATGAAAAGGAAGTGTCAAAACTTTTTCTGACTTCCTCTTTTTCCTCATTTTTCACACCTTCAATAATGAGAGACTATTTAAGTGGATATCAAAGACAGATTAATTCAGAGCAGCAGTTCAAACCACATCAATAAAACGGCCAGGGTGTAGGTCTGTGATTGCCAAGTTATGGCTCAAGGCAGTACCTTGCCCACCAGAGCCTCTCAGGTTGCTCATTTCTCCCACTTTGCACAACTATGTCATCTCATAGGCCAACTGGAAAAGCAACATGTATGTTGCTTGCAGCATCCAACTAGAGTGGAAAAACTGGAAATCACTGTTTGAAGCATAAGATTTCATTCAAGTTACTGAAGCAGCAAAACCCAGATAATGTTAATTCAGTATTTTTTTATCACCCTGTAAATCTTGTAGCAGCAAATTAAGGGCTGTTAGTTAAATATTTGTTTTAATGTGTCCTGGGGAACATGTTGAAGTTCTGCTTTGTTACTATTGCAGTTAAAAACTCTTTTGCTACCAAAAATAGAAATCAAATAATCAAATCTCAGTCGGTTCCTGTACATGTCTATTTCCAGCAATTTGTATTGCATTAGCAATACATTAAAATTCTCCACAAGCACAATCAATTCTGAAGTTAGTTAAATACTAAGCTTTTCCTCATTATAATGCCATTAAGGATGGAAGTGTCCCTTGATGTGATTAATGGACTCATGCAGATATTTGTGCTAAGCACAAGTCCATTGCTGGTACTTGCTTTTTTGGTGGTATTCGCCTTGCATCTTTCTGGGATCTTTTCCTAAACAGTCAGGATACCTTCACCTGGCTCCAGTGACTTGTAACCTCTGCAGCTGGGAGAACTGGGTACTGAACTGCCTAGCACTTTGTTGAAAGCTTTTAATTATTATTAAGTGAAGTTATCCTACAAATAGGACTGCAAATCTACTGACTTCTGTGGTACCTGTGGGAGGAAACTTTTCAATTAGGGGCAAGAAAGTATTTCTTTGCCTTGATTAACTGAGATCAAAGTGACTGTGCTGCTGCCAAAACCTAGGCAACGGCCGTGGTGACGTACCTCAAAGAGCTTTACAGTGAAGGTCATAGTAACACTGCTTCTCTTTTAATACTCTACTCTTATTTTAAAGCTGCTTCTCTTTTAATACTCTACTCTTATTTTAAAGCACCTCTGCATTGCTTCTTTCCTCATTATGCAGTGGGTCTTCTGTGTTGATTTTTAGCTTGCCATTATTTCAAGACTGACTTTTGTAGACTTTCTTTTCTTGCGGTTGCTATTTTCTCCTGCACTCTCAAAGGTCTGTTATGACAGAGAAATAGACACCAAAATGTGCATTTCACATTGACAGCAAGGTACGAGTGGGGTTTCCACAAATACTTCTCTGGTGAAGTTTTACTGGCTCTAGTGGGAGCAGGACTGACACTTTGCCCTTTACAAGATTCTGTATCATTGCGACTGCCATTGCAAACTTGACCCCTTACTGTCACAACCGCAGAGATACGTCTGCAATGTTTGGAATTCCACCGAGCCTATGGGTGCTGAAAGGGGCCACCATCAGAAGCAATCCTCTAACTACCAAGACACCCTTTCTTCAGTCAGCAGAATTTATGCACCCACAGCCTGGTGCCTCCCACTCAGATGAAGCTGCTTCCATTTGTTTTTGCTTATGCTTATGAAGAATTCTGAGTGTTTAAATTTTTAGTAGGATTTTGAGATGGATTTGTGAAAGGAAGAGCAAAGAAAGCATTGTGGCAATGAACTTACAAGTAAATACTCACATGCTAGTTCTGGTTTTCAGGAAGGGTTTTCCTTTGTCACTATGCTGAAGATCCACTATTGATTCTCATTCTCCTTCAAAGTAGCCTTAAAAGTTTCTCAGTATTATCATTAAAAAATGCTCAATATCCGTTAGAAAAGCTAAGAACTAAACAATAACAATGCTAATCATAGCAGTTTAATCAATACTGATGTTATTAGTATTTTGCCTCTTCATCAAATCTGCAAAAAAAGGGGAAATAATACAGAGAATACAGAGTGTAGGAATATTTTTTCTTCAGTTTGTGGTTTATAAAGCTTGCTGAAATGTGGCCTCATTTTAGAAGGCACACCTGACATTTCCTAAAGGCAAAATTAAATGGGTCAGAGAAAAATCATCTTGAAACACTTTGATGCCATGAGGATTTAAAATTATTGCTAAAGTGTGTGTCCTACCTATGACGAGAACAAGAACCTGGAAGTTGGTCAGTTTGGCAATATTCAGGGCATCCACTTGTCAGGCTACTGCCTGAACATCAAAAGAATAGAAAATCTGAAAATAACAAACCTTTCATCTTTTCCCTCATGTACCTCAGTGACTTTCTTCCCTCTTACATTCCAGGAAATCAAGTTATGGAAACTGCTGTTTTTTCTGCATCTCAAGCACATTTCAGGCATGGTTTTACTGTGCAATCCCCACTAAGATCTCTTATAATACTGTGCAATCACCCAATTTTTTTGTTACAGCTTTGAATTTGCCAAGATGGTGATTTTCTAAGAAGAAAGGAAAAAACCCTTCTATTGAATGATTATTTAAGGCAAGACAAATTTTTTCCAGTTTTTCAGTTACCTTTTCTTTTAAATGATTCTGAAAATTATTCTTCAAATACCTTTCACATGCCTTCCCTCTGAAATGTCCTGCTTACTGCGGCGTGTATTCCAGGAGCTCTATAGCTCCAAGCCTCTTCTGGACGGGGTATACATGCCAATAGTGAAGAAAATGTCACCTATACTGGCACTTCAAAAGTGTTCAAACAAAATCTTTACTCAATTAACTGGTAAGAAAAGCTCACGTTTAACAGTTTGAATCATTCAGTAAGTAAATGTTTGAATGAAGATTAATGGATCTATATAGAGTTGAAACAGTAAGTGCAAATGTTAGCACTTTGCTTCATTTCTAGTTACACTGAGGGTTTAATAGAACTACATGAAGTCTGAAATTAATTTCTTTTCAGAATTAATGTTTTAAATTTCCTCTATTTTCCCCCTTAGCCAAGTAAGTGAGAAGTAAGTTTGGGCTGGCACTGTGCCCTTCCTGAGATTGGTCACAGATACCTGGGTCTCAGTCCTACCCTTTCCAAGTGCCACAGGGCAGTCCATCCCAAGGGACCATATCTGCCTGTGGTTTGGACCACGCAGTGAAAAGAATCCCATTGCTTAAGCTGGGTTTTCCCAAAATCTCAAAATAGCAAAGAAAACCTACTTGAATCCTTGCTTTACAGTCGATAATGAGTTCTTTACATCTTCCTCTCTTCCTGCTCTCCTCCTTAGAACAAGCAGGATGGACAATAACATCAGATAGCGCATGATCAGTGCTGATCCAGTGGCATTTCCTTGAGCAGGCAAAAGTATTTGTACCCACATTCAGAAATTTTAATTTTTGGAAATGAATGATTTTCACATTGAGCTACTCACTGGTCAGCTACCACAACGGAACCTGAAAAAGAGGAAGGGAGGAAGCTCCACTGCTTCCTACTGACCACTGAGAGGGAAAGAAAAGAGAGAAAAAGTGATGGAAAGGTGCGGGGAACTACAGAAAATAAGTGGAGATTTTGTTAAGTAACCAAGTATAGGATTACAGCTGGATTCAAGTTGATTTTCCACCCTATCCTCCAAGCAAAGAGAAAGCCCTGAACATATGCAATACTTCAGACTGAAGGAACTTGTCTATCCACTGATTAGTACCTGTAGCATTCATACCAGTAACGCTGGTAGTGTTGGTACCAACAATACCAATAATTTTGTGCTTTGACATAATGAGGAATCTTCAGATACATGGCTTGTACACATGTTGTGGTCCATCAAAAGCCTGGTGGAGCCCCTTGAAGAGGAGCATCCCTTGCTTCAGTACAGCTGAGTGAAAAAAAGTATGAAAACTTTCCCTCTATCATTAAAATGTGCCTTAGTAAACAGTGAAGAGTTTTCTGAATCTGCATTCTTTTGCATTACCTAGTTGACTTGGTAAAAAAATCCTTTGAGGAAAAATAAATTAGAACTCTCATGTCCCATTTCAAGATGTGCTTGGTTTTGCCATTCATTTTCCTTTCAAATAGTTAGAATAAAAATATTTCTTTATCTCTTTTTCTTTTATATTTTTCTTTTTTATTTTTTTTAAATATACTAAGCATTTATATATTTTTTTAAGGTAGGACTAAATGCAAACTGACGAACAGACCAGAATTTTGTATCTGTCAGTCAGATCTTAGTGCACTTAGAAAGGATAGTGTGTTTCAGAAGAAAAGCTGAGGATCAAAACACTTTTAATTTATTAATTATTTTAAAAGCTACTTCAGCCAACTTATTTGTGACTAAGCCTATTATAAAAAAGTGTCTGTGACCATATACAATGGAATACATTATCATAATTTAAAAAATTCTTGATGTTTCCCTGCTTATAGTGAAAGTTTATCTCGGCTTT
Organism: Struthidea cinerea; assembly: GCA_013397865.1. Lineage (NCBI taxonomy): Eukaryota > Metazoa > Chordata > Aves > Passeriformes > Corcoracidae > Struthidea > Struthidea cinerea. The sequence continues at coordinate 642,042 of VZTI01002117.1, read as the reverse complement.
CTAACAATGAAGTCCTGTCACGAGGCAATCTCTTCCTCATGGAGCAGAGGAAATAAAAGGTAAGTAAAAGTAAAAAAAATCTAGTAATAAAACAGGAAAAAGTGGCTTATATTAATACTTCTATACATAAAATTGTTAGTGGGCTTCGTAGCTACAATAATGGGACTGAGAAAAAGATCATCAAATTAATTTTAATTAATGAGAATTAACCTCAAGGCATTCACAAAAATAACAGATTGGTTGCTTTCCTGCACCACCTATACTATCTCAGAGTCAAAGCACATTTCATGTAGAAATCTAGTTCAGGGCCAGAGGAAAGAAACACAGTATGAGCTTGTCACAACATCTAGAGAAAAGCAAGAACAGAGAAACAGAGGTAATTACCAGTGTAATAGGTATTAAGTATTATTACTAGAGGGGAGAGAGTTTGAGGCTATCAGCTTTTAATTGGCTTGATCCTAAATTCACTGAAGTCAATGAAAATCTTTCCAGCTATTTCAGTGGGATTTGGAGTAGTTTTCAATATCTTACAACCAAGATGCAGTTGCCAAAACAATTATTTCTTCATTCCTCCTAGTAAGAGTTTCCTGAATAACCTCTAGTGGCAGTTAGTGCTTCTTAAGTTTCAGAGTTACTACTGAGGAAACAAATACTTGCTGAATGTACTGCCTCAGAGTATGGTCACTGAACATATAACAAGAACAGAAGGATTTGTAAAAAAGCAAGAAAGCATCACAGACACCTTTCTGTTCTAATTACTGAAACTATTGTGGTTGCAATATTTATAATGCATTATATTTATAAAATGTGTGCAAGGATGTATTATTTTAAAATGCATTCTACACAAGAATAACTACTTTTTTTTTATTAGTATTAAATCCTTGCTCATGAAAAAAGACCTTTTTATTATACGCTTTGTGTAGGTATTGCACAGAGAAGCTGTAAAGAGACATAGCAAGCGCCTTTCTAGCCTCCAAACAATCTCCACATTTCAAAGTATTTGCATCTGAGCATCAGTTCTCCTTTGAGAGAGATTTTCTCCATGGCTCTTCTGAAGGCATGTGTTATTTAAATGTTGCAAAAGGGAAACATATGGAGAAGCGAGATGAGGAAGTACTTAGAAAAGCCTCGGTAGTAAAACAGAGAAAATAATAGCACAGTCTTAGCAGTAGCACTGTTGTTCTTGTTTTCATGAGGTATTTGTTCAAATATATATATGCATGTATAATTTCATGGAGTCTCTACCATCTGTCATTTTGCACATGTAAAATCCTGCTCAGTTCTTGAAAAAACAGTCGCTTGTAAATTGGGTTCTGTGAGGAAAAAACCCCACATCAGTATCTATTTCAAAATAACATCTGAGAGGAGAAAGGTGAATCCTCAATAATAAATGAAGCCAATTAATTTCTTGGAGCACCTCAAAGCAATGTCCCAAATTCAAGGTCTTCTTGCTACTACTTGCTGAATTTTGTCCTTAGAACAAAAGGAATCTTTTGCCCTCCATCAGCTACAACCGTCTTTTAAACCTCTCCTCTGAGCAACAAGGTTTTCCTGACATTTATTTGTAAAGTTCTTTACCGTGCAAGAGAAAGCACAGAAACTTGAGTAGAGGCCAATATCATTTCAGCTGATGAATCCATTATTTCAGAGCTCTGGAGCACTCACATGGTGACAAAGCCATGCTGCAGAGAATAATTTAAAATTGAAAAATTTTCACATACAAAAATGAATGAGGTTTGCACCTGAAGCCTAATAAATAAGTACAATATTTATATTATAAAATATAATGTCCTTGGGCTGGACTGCCCTGTGGCAGGAGTATAAATATTTAAAGGCATAGAAGTGATCTGGACACTAAGCAGAGACAAAGAGTGTGTACAGATATACATGATGACATGTCTGGCATAAAATCTAGCTGAAGGTCACTTTTTTAATATAGATTCAGCTTTTCTTACATCTGTTGAGACACTCAAAGGAAAGCCTGAAGAGGAGTTCTGAATGGAGCACCTATGTAGCTCATGGGAAGCAAGAAAAAGGATGGTCCAAACAGCATGACATTTTATAGATTGCTTCCAAAGAATACCTATGGTAATTGTCACCTCTTAAATCAGAAGGGCAAAAAACTTTTCCCTAACTTTGAAAAGAACACACTCACCAATGTGAAATCTTCATTTTTACATTTATATATGATTCAGTGGAAATTTTTTGCTTTATCCCTTGGTTATGCCTCTGGTTGAGGCAATAGCTCACTCTCTCACATTATATCAATTAAAGATTTAATTTTGTAAGCTTGTTCTCTCTCTCTCTTTTCTCTGTCACGTATATGTGTAAGGATTAATGACAACAAGGGCACCATCAATTTCTGTGCCACGCTCCAAGCACAGGAGAAACAGGCTGGGGGTGATGCTGTGTTTTCTGACCTGAGAACATTATCCTACTCAACAGGTGGATAGCTAGTGAATTTTATGGGATGAATTGAATCCCAGGAGCTGTGTATATATGTGTGCACATACATATACATATATATATATATATACGGTGCCTGTATATGTCTAAGACAAGCCTTCTACTGTAAGATGGGAATATAGCACCTCAACAGGAGATGGGAGCAAATGCAGAGAGGCTGCCTCCTTGCTTTGTCAAGTTGGAAAGGCAAGAGATGAAAGGCAGAGTAAATGAGTATTGACAGAGTTAGGAGCAAGAAAGACACGTATAAACGAATAGCTACACAGAAGTGTATGTCAGTGACTGACTGTAGACATACAGATTTAGAAATTATTTAATTCAGTTGTCTGGCAAACAGTTACTGTGCAGAAAAAAAAAATGTTCAGAATATGAAGAGAGAAGAGATAATTCTGGCAATGTCTTGTACAAGAAAAGAATATGTTCAAGGCCCAATTTTGCTGGTTGTCTAAACTAGTAACCACTTTTCCTACATAAGAAAACCCTTCTTTTAGGAAATTGATAAGGAATTATGTAACATTTTTGAAGGAACATGATATTATTCTTTACTGTCACTGACTTGTCACTATTTGGCCAGATTACTGAATGCTCTACCTACTGTCAATGGATATCTTTGATTTCCTTCTAAAATACCTGAAATGGGTATTAGCCTGCTGAGAGCCCCAGAACAGCTTTACAGAAAAGTAATTTTTCTTCAATAAAGACACATGTTATCCATCAACAGATGTATCAGATACTGTCATTCAGTATGTTCAGCTCCCGAGATTTGAACCTACTTGATCTGAAATTTTGGCAATGTTGGGGCAGAAAATAGCTTCCTGTGAGAAAGATTTTATTTTGCTACCTGCAACAGCTTGAAAAGCTTTTTAACTCAGCAAGCATTCCTAGGGGCAGGACCAATAAATTTTTTTTGGTGTTTTGAACCCTGTATGTGATACTTAAACATATCAAATAAGATATAGTCCCAAGAGCATTTACGTTGGCTTTGTCACACTGAGTAACCAGGTCTTGTTGATTTTTGGAAGCTGTCTGTTGTCTCAGGAAACAAATCCACAGGTTTATCTTACAGTGACAGATGGTTTGGTTAATAACTGTGGCAACAACTCCAATGGTGTCATAGTTCTGGCAGCTGGTACTCCAGGGCACACTGCGCAGCAGTGCTGACTGAGTCGATGCACTGTTATACATCCATGTATATCTAATCACCACCTCTTCTTTCTTTCTGGGCTGGTAAGAGAACAACTTCCACATACCATTTCAAATGTCCATGGTTTGTGAAGACCCCCTTGTCAGAGGAAAGTTTCCTCCTCTTCAGTAACACAGAAGGAGCCATGTCATTTCCTCAGATATACAGCCTCCTCCTTGGACATGTCCACACAATTCAGAAAGCACAGGAAGTAGATAAAGAGAAGAAAATGGCATGAAGTGATTCCCAAGCAGCCTAGGTTTAGCAGAAAATGTTATGGTAAAAGGCTAAAGAAGACTGAATGTGTCAAAAGATGAATTTAGGAATAAATAGATGGGTAATTACAATGACTTAATTACCAAACATGGAGCTGAAAGGTACCACATAACAGATTAGACTTATCCTTAATAATTTTCAAAAGGGTCCTTTTAAATAGACTTTTCTTAACAGTAGGGAAAAGGTATCTGCAATGAAGAAAAAAAGGCCTTCTAATCTAGTTTCTTAAAAATCAAAATTGAAAGAATTTTTTAGAAAAGCTTCATTTCTTTGTCTTTTTAAAGTAGTAATAAAGGGCTCTGTATCTTGAGTGCCGCATTAAGCAGAAATTTCACTTTTTGAGACTCATGACTTTATAACCTTGTATTTTTTACACATAAAAATGGGACACACTGTGCACACAGTTAGATAGCATGACCCAGTTTCCAGGAGACCACATCCATGAACAAATGTAGGCAATAATTCTAAAGGGAACCTTATAAATACTTTTCCAAATATTCCAGGGACATGGTCTGTTCCTGTCACACTGAAATAAGAGAAGGTGAGCAAAAAAGGAATTTCATAGAATATGAAGGAGCTGAGCTGTGTAGCAGTAAAGAAAAGTACCAGAGACTAGCAGACTTTAAATATTTAAATAGTAGTCTCCCTAAACCAACAGACTGGTTTTAAAATTGAATGGTTACATTCTCCTTTTCCCTTCCCGTCCCCTTTCCCCTTTATTTTTTTTAATGCCATCTTTAATTTTTCTTTTGAAGCCATAACCTCAGTGACCAATAGGCAAAAAGACTGCAAAAGCCCTTTTAAGAATAGAAACTTAGTCACCACTGCATTTCTGTTCATCTTTCCAAAGACTGCCCAACGAGTCTGGATCTCTCACTGGATAACAAGACAGAACAAGAAAACAAGACACTTGGATAACACAAAAAAACCCCAACCCAAATAAGCAACACTGTCTAAAAGCAGCTGTTCCTCTTCTGCCCACTACCACCTCTTACTTTCAATTCCATTTTGTAATCCTTTGCATTCATAAAGTGATTGAGGCAAGCGAATTTTATTCCCTTACCTTTGCTTATGGACTATGCAAATATGGAACAAAACTACTCTGAGCAACACAATATGTTTCTCCAGGTGCCTTCTGCCTCCATTTCTAATGACAGCTTTCTGCAAAGTGCCCCCTTTGAGGAGATGGACAGGACTATTTAAGAGGAGTTTTCTATCACTTCTAAACCAGGTTTTTCACTACATCTAGGAAAAAAGGCCTGTTTTATGGAATGACACATTTCTTAGGTCTTGGACAAACTTCAGCTAAGTTACCTATCAGCACTAATGAAGTAATGAAAAGAATAATTGCCCTCATTAACATTTCATGTTCTTTTTATATTCATCAACTCCATATTGAGAAACTATTGCCATGGAGGATAAAAAGACAATCACATATGGAACAGGCTGCTATTTTAAGAACAGTTGCTGTCCTCACCCTGTGTGCCTGAAGGAGAAATGGTTACCCAATAACCACTCCTGCAGGTGAAAGAGGTTAAAGTTCAAAATTTTCATATTGCACCACTACAAGGAGAAATAGTTATGTCTGTTTAATGCCTTTCATCTTCCCACCAAAACGTAAAAGTTTACAGATAGTATAAAGAAAAGTTTGATGCATTAAGATTCACTTGAGCCATCTGCTAAGGTGGATTTGGAATCCAAATGTACCATTGTTTGTGGGAAAATACAGGGAAATATGTCAGAAACTGAGTCCATACTTCAGATGTTAAAGTGATTTACCATTTCTTACCTTTTTTTTCCTACAATCTACATTAGCACAGGTTTGTCTCATTTTAGCCAAGAAGAGATCAGCCACTAAGTGCACTCTAACTCAATGCTACATCTAATTAAATGCCCATCGCTTCATATTTCTCCTCTAGCAAATTCACAGGGACTAAATACATAACACATAGGTGCCTGGTAGACCTCAAACAGGTACTTTTGCCTCCATTTTCCTTTTCCAAGACCTGCTGCAAGGTCATCTGCTTTCTTTCCCCCCTGGAAACAAGTCTGTCTTCTCCTTTGCTCTTCAGGATACATAACTCTCTGAGCTGAAACCTGAAATACCATTTTAAATTACAGGAAAGCGTTTACAACAGATGAAATGGAGAGAGATAAGAGTTCTGTCTGAAATGAGATATTGGTTAGCCTCATCTATGGCTCACCTCACAGACACTGCATATCTTGGTTAAAGAAATGCCAGTAATGCTGCAATCACTTTCATACAAACATACAAAAGAAACAGGAAATATCTTAACATATTTACAACTCATTTCCTCATGTAGGAGATCACAAGGTAAAATATGCAGGGAGATGGCCTTTATTACTTGTTAGTAAACTGCAACTCAAATTGTATTTGCTAGTTGCATTCCTAAGGCTGGTTGGCCAAACATTAAATGCCTGATGGGATGCTGACTGTCATCTTTGTTTACAATTGTTAAATGACATAATAGAATCATAGAATGGCCTGGGTTGGAAGGAGCCTTAAAGACCATCTGGTTCCAACCCCCCTGCTGTGGGCAGGGACACCTTCCACCAGACCAGGTTGCAGTCCCAACATGGCCTTGACATTTTCCAGGGATTGCTAACCTGTGTCAGTGCCTCACCACCCTCACAGTAAAGCATTGCTTCCTAATACCCAGTCTAACCCACTGTCTGTCAGTTTGAAGCCATTCCCCCTTGCCCTGTCGCTACATGCTCTTGTATATAAAAATACACTAAATGATGCTTTGAAGGCTTTCATAATATTATGCTTCCAATTACTGCCACTGCTGTAGGAATTCACTTAGTGGAGAACAACAGAGGGGCTGACATAGCCTTTGTACCTGTCTGGATGAAAAGGTCTGCTGTTCCTCACCCCTCCTACTCTCCACAGCACTGAGTTGCAAGTACCGAGTTGAAGCATGGAGTTGTAAGCCCTGAATTTACAATGGAATCTTCCAAAGCATTCAGATTATAATTCTTGGAGGGAATTCTTAAAAAATGACTATAAATACCCCTACCCCAGGTTCTTTAAATGTTATTATTTAATTAGGAATATTTCCCTCTCCCAAAGATTGGCTAGCTTTAATAAACCATTCATGTTGGAGAAATTGTTATTTTGTTAACTTAAAAGAAAATAAATAAGGAACAGATTTCTGCCATTCATATGTCATTTCATGAACTAAGGGTCATGAAGGGGCTCTGAAATTCTGGGCTGTTTCTTTCCTCAAAAATAAGTGTTTCATCCTCACAGTCTCATGGTTAATTTTTTTTTTTTTTTTTCACTCAGAAAAGTGAGGAAAATTCTGCTTCAGAGAAAAGCTACAGTTTAAATGAAAGCACTGGCAGGTGAAATGTGTGGGCTTTTACTTTCCTGTTTGTTAGTCTTGGCAAAGAAATGAAATTACTACCTGAGAAGGATCACAGCAGTGTATTGAACCTTTCACACTCAGCAGAGCCATGAACACAGTGAGGGAAGAGAGCTGCTTTTTCCTTCATAAAACATCTGACTTACTCTGACAAAGATCATGACAGATTAGTGGCTGGAACGAGACTGAAAAAAACAAACAACTGCTATACATGTAATTTTTTTGTTTTGTAACATTCAACTCTAAATAATGCCTTCCTTTTGTTATGTACAGGTGACAAAGAGTTGATCAGAGAGGTTTTTTTGACTAAATACCTGAAATAAATAGTAAATAATGTCATAGCATTATGTAAAGTCATGCAAGGCAACGACATCACATTTTAAAAACCTCTTAGAGAGTTCACGTTCATCTATACCACATGAAAACAAAATCAATTCTCCTTAAAAATAATATAAGTGATCTAGTAATTGAAGCAATCTTTTCCATACAGCTTGTGCAGTGACAGGAGAAAATGCAAAATATTTTTTATTCTCTAGAAAATGGCTCAAAGGCAAAGTGAGCATAGCCCTTTGAGACCTGCAATAACCTACAATGAGGGCAATAGCCATCAAACAGAAAATATAACAGATGGCAGCATGGTTGCTTTACTCTCAGATACAGGTTACTGAACACATGCCTTTAGGGCTTAATATTAGATATTTTTTTCCCTTTTTTCTAGACCATGGCATAGCTTTGTGCACATGCCATTTATAAAACAAATGCAAAACACCATAGGGAAATGAATAAAGTTTCAAATGGCAAAATGTCAACAGAAATACAAAATTACAGAGGATAATGCGATTATCAATGTTGCCGGTATACACTGAAAGATAACCTTACCATTTACAGTACACTGTATCTATCACACATTATTTTGAGATATCTTACACAGTTCAAAAGTACACACATAAAATCTGTTATAAACCTTCCATTTCTTTGCCAGAAAGGTCAACCACCCAATAGGCTAAAAGTCAACTCTCCTGCTTACCAGGTTTAAACACTCAAAAGCAAGACTAGAACAGAGAAAAAAATTGTCATACACAGCGAGCAGGGAGATTTCTACAAATATCTGAAAAGATAAAGCATACAGAGATATAGATCACACATTGCTAAAACAGATAACAGCAAGAAAGATTACTTCTTACAGAGTTCACAACTTGACCAAGTCAAAAATGTATCTTCAAAATATGTGACTGTGCTTATGCAGATCAGCCTCTTAACATGGATTCACTCGTGATAAATTGCTGCAATACATTACAAGACCCCTAAGGACATCCTAGGTTTTCAAGGTCCTGAGTCTGTTCTCTATGTGACAAGACAAAATACCTTTTGTCTTCAATAAGACACGAATTTCATCTTACAAATGCACACAAAAATACACTCGAGTTGTGGGTTTGGGGTTGTTTTTGATTCATAAAATTCTTTTAGGACAAATTACTACAGTACCACAAAAATAAAAGAATCCTCTAGAGATTAGGCCAGTCTCTCTTTCACAATGGGATATTTAAAAAATAAAAATAGTGCATTCTTCAGGTACTTTAGTAAATATTTCTTAGAACAGTATTTGTTTTACTAAAACTGTATTCTTTAACCAAGGAAGAACAATGCTTAACAAATAAACTGGGCTTCCTTGTTTTTTTTAAAAAAGGGCACACGGTTTGCAGCAAAGAAACATTCAGATGGAAAGTATAGCGACAAGTGGGCATCACTGTCACTTCCACCATTTTACGGAAGGAAAGGAAACTGTATTTTTAGTAGTCTGGAGGAAAGTTGGAGGAAATACACAGGGATAGTGAAATACCTGAAAACAGCTATTGTGTGACAGAGTATTTGCTGTAGCTTATACTGCTTTGCCAGAAATGTGGTGACAGAAACACCACAGGGAGCCTTTCCCAAGTTTCACAGAAATTTTGACATAATATATTTTCCTAAGGAAAGTAGGATAACTTTAAGCTGAGGATGAATAGATGTGGTTTGCTTTCATTTTATTATAAACTTGTTATGACCTTACATATCCTCTTTTCTCTGCCTCAGTTCTCCTTTCCAACACTTTATAAAATGGTTGGACAGTGTGGCATTGAAGGTCGGTGGAAATCCAAAAGAAAGGCAAATTTCAAAGGTTACCTCAAAAAAAACTTTAAGTACCCTGAAGGAAATAAGTAATCTAAGGTTAGGGAAATTCTATAGCGCTCTAGTCAGTTTTTTCATCATGCTTGAATCACCAATACATTAGCTACAAATCAGAAAGCAATTTATTTTCCTGGATGCCATTTATGGACACATCCCTGTCCTTGCCATCTTATCTGAATTATTAAAACACAATATTAAGAAAATTAATTATAAAAGAAAACCCATCCAACCTACCCTATAGAAAGTAGCTACAGAGAATGCTTTCTTCTTCCTTTTCTTTCAACATGTTGAAGTATTCTCTTTCCATAGTAACACACTGAAACTAGCAGACTAACTTGGTAATAAAAGGATTTCACATAAAGTATTTTACCTGATAGATTAATTCACAGGAAAACTTATTCCATGATAGAGACATAGATACTAAATGCAAATGCTGAAAAACAACTGATAGTTGTTTTAATTTTAGTTTGAAGATGAAAAAGACCTACTCAAAGTAACCAAAAGAAACAAGGGTGCCTCAGCTCTGAGAGTAGCAGGAATACTGTGCTTCATTTCCAGGTATGTAAATACAAGACAAATACTGAGTAGGTGGAAGAGAATTGTAAGCTACATGATCATTAAGTAAGAGTGAGAAGGACAAAACTGGAAAGAAACTGGCACCCAGGTTACCAGGTTTGCACTTGGCAATGCTCTCAAGGGTGTATAATATTATATTGGAAATATCTGAAAGGTATAAATCCCAAGGGGTTGCAGCAGACATAGTGATATGAACAAACCCTTGTAAAAGGAATTGAATTTATCACACAGCTGGATTTACTCTGAATGAGTAAATCCCTAACTAGATTGTTCATATCTCAGACCCTGAAACCACAGTTTTTCTTGCCTCCTTTCCAGTACTAAATATTCCAAGAGATGTGAACATTCCTGAGTCCCCTTTATTTTTATGCCTATATACAAAAGGCTAAAAATATGAAACTAACATAGGAAACTCTTTGATTTGGCATTCAGACACTATCCTGCATTGAGCCAGCAATATAAATAAAATTCAGGATCTATTCGCAAACAAGAAGTTCCACGGCTGGCAACATAAGGCATCACCAACTACATGCCTCATCTAGTTGAAGAAAGGTAGGCTGACTTTGGGAGAGAAGTGCAGCATCTGACTTCAGCCTGCAGGGACACTTGCTTCTACATGTAAAACATGACAGCAGGCATATAATAAACTGCAACGCAAATGTAAGTTGTTTACAAATTATTCTTTTCCTTCTCTCCCCATCACTTTTTACTCAAAGCATGTACTACATTGCAGATTGCAAATCATTTGGGGGGGGTGGGAACATCTGGGTAAAATGATTGCCCTTTTTGTGCTTATGTTTACATTCACTCACTTGTGTGTTACCAGACTGTTGCGGTGCTCTGCTTCTAAGGAAAATCGTCTAGTTGTCTTCTGAACCCATTTCAGCTTTCCAGATCTGACTGCCTTTCCCCCACATGCTCATTATTCTGTGCTCTGCAGGTTTTAGTTTACTTCATTTCTCTGGATTTAGGTTGTGTTGACTTAGTTTCTTCACTCATATTAGTACAGAGAAGGTAACATTGTTAGTAGTCAGTCCTTTCCATAACCAATGTATCTGCTATATTATTTTGAAAGACATAAGGTGAATAAAACATATTTTAGAAAAGCCACATATTGGACAGATCTTTTAAAAAGAGTAATGAACCAGAATTCTAAGCATACAAATTTTGTGTTCCTCCTCCTTTATTGTCTCCCCTCTTTTGTATGAATGCTTTTACGCCTAAGAGCAGGGAAGCAAAGACGTCTAGTTTTTCTCTCTTAGACGCAGTAAAAAACGCCTACTGATATGAAACAATAATCCATACCATCAGAGCATAAACTAGATTAATTTATGCATCCAGAATTTGAGACTACTTTTTTTTAGTAAATCAAATAGCAAGAGATTAAGTATTCCCTATTGAATTGGTTTAAGTAGAAATGACAATACAATCTACAAGAAAGCAAAGGAACAATTTCTACCCAAAAAAGGCATAATCCCATCATAGTCCCTTAGAGCTGTCAGGACAGAGCACCTGAACATCTCTGAGGTAGACACAAACGTATCTGAAAGTTTCTGTGGTACCTGGTGTTCCCAGTAGGGGATGCTGTGATGAGCACTGTGCAGAGGTTTTAGCACTCTGCTTATGGGGATTACCATACAGGATATTGCTTGGAGGCTTCTTCTCCTTTCTTCTTTTTCTACTTCTCTTCACTTTTAATTAGGAACAACAATAAAAACAACAACATTCTCCAAGAAAGCCAACCCAAGAACCACCTGTCAACCTGTAACTTCAAAGGCAGCAGTCCTGGAATTTGTGGCTTATACTTTTAGGAAACACACTAAATATTATAATATATGCATGTTCATGTTTCCCAAGTTTCCCAGATTATTACTATTGTTGTTGCTATTACTACTATTATTAATATATTATCATCATAATCTAAATACACTGTTCCATCTATTTTTTGTTTGCTAGCTTTATGTTTCCCAAGAGAAAGCAACTGTCTTATATTAAAAAAAAAAAAAGAGCAGAACTCAGGTTAATAGATTTTTAAGTCCAAAGGGGTCTGTATAAACCTGCAGTCTGACCTGAATAAAACAGAAGTTGAAGCTTCCTTGGATTTCTGCCTTGAGTCCAAATGTGGGTGATGTGACTTGCTCAAGCAGGCATCGGCCTGTCTCGACTGACCAGCTGTGTGGAGGGACCTGGTGGCCCATGGCAACTGTTTCAGCAGATACCTCTTCTTACTATCAACATTAAGCAAGATAGAGTTTGTCTTGCTTGAGTTTGAGGTCATCAATCCATATAGTTTTACATAATTATTTACAGAACTTAACACTGGTGTTCCCCAGGGGCAAACTCATGAAGTGGCGTCTTTCTCAAACGCTGAGTCTCTGCAAGCGCTAATGGCACGTTATGGGAGAGCCAAGATTCATTCATCCTACAGATTACTATATGCTGGTGCTGACAGCACAGCAAGGTCCCACAATGCCCTAAAGTTTGTGGCTAGACACTATAGACATGTTGCCACACTCATCTTAGTATTCCACTGCCTACAACCTTGTTGTACCTTGTACAATCCTATTTACATCCATGTGGTGTTCAGCCAAAATGTTGCTCTGCAACTGTGATACACTAATTATTCTTCACAAGTCCTTTTCAGAAAAACTTCTGCCTAAGCCAGAAGAGCTCTCACTCTACATGACAGCCTTATTTGTTCCCCAGATAAATGGCTGAACCCTCACCTATATAAAAATTATTTCAGGGAGTTTGGCTCTAACTAACCAGGGAACTGTGGCCTGTCTTCTTCACTACTTATGACTCTGCCAGTCTTTTGTAATTTGCAGAACTTCAGTGCTCTTGGAAAAAACCCCAACAAATAAGAGAAAAAAACCACAAGCCCTAAATTGTTGATATGGGTCCCCAGTAGCAAAGAATGAATGGAAGGTAAAATAATACGGGCTCAGCAGTTTGAGTCTCTACCAAATATACTTCAATTATCCCTACCAACAAATTTCTAATCTAATCAGAAATTACAAATGCTTTATTAAAAGATTCATACCATTATCAATCACATGATTCCTGATATTCCCCTCCACAGAAATGAATATTTGAATGACCTACCTATAATCCTCCTGAAATGTTAGTTCAAAACTTATTTCTTTTAATTAGATGTTATTAGTTGTCAAAAGTTTACAAATCCATTTTCTTAAACTTCTGCAAACAATTCATCATTAATTCATATAGACATTACTACAATTCTTTTTGAGCAGTGAATCTTTTTAAAATGTATACTTAGTCTCTCAGGGGTCAAGGAATACAAAATATTTAGTATCTTGTAGACAAATGTCTTTCTCTGTGTCTTTGTCTGTTTCCATGTGAATATGTTACTGTTTTGGACTCTTCTTATGCCTGCTATATTATTAAAAAAAAGGGTATGATGAGAAGCTGAGTTGTCTGAAGGTTAGTTCAAAAGTGTTATGGCAATTTCAGTGAAAAAAACTATCTGCTGAATAACCTCATGGATCACTTTTACTGATTTTTCTAAAGGTGAATCCATGCTGCTGAGAGAAAAAAAACCCAAAAAAACAAGAAAACAGTGCTACATTCTGTGGTTTTGTAAGTTCCATCACCGAAGCACACTTCAGGGCAGCAGGCATACTGATGTGACAGAGGAGAGTTTTGCTCATTAACTTCAGTGGTTTAAGTCAGAATAAGCTTTGACCCAAGAGCATTATCTTCTAATCTTTAGATGAAAGCAGGAAAAGCTACTTATGATATACCAGGACAGAGAAACAGATGTCAGCTGCTGACCACAAAACAAGTCTTTGATACGCCAGAAAAAGGGAGCACTTTCCAGAAATTCCTATTAACTCTCACTTTTAAGCACATCTCTGACTTTCAAAACATCCACTTACTTGCATGAGCCCAAATAGAAGTTTTTTTTCATTCTGGGCTAAATGTAAACTCTAACCTGTTTCAATTCAGCCTGCACACAGATAAATCATTTTCTGCAGTGAAGGATTTTTCAAACTGATCCTATTTAAGAAGTGTTATTGAACTTCAGAAGAAGAATGTATCTTCAGGATCAATAACTTCAACAAACACCCTATTCTGCTGTCACAACTGTTGGATTCTTTACAGCTTATGTGTTTGTGCTACCAAATATTAAAAAAAAAAAAAATACAGACGGAAAAGCATGTTCCTTGTTCAGACACTCTCTCACATGTAAGCCTTTCTTTTGTGTTTTTCCTTCAGCTGAGATCTCATTTCAGGAAGATAGATGGGATACAAATACCACAGTCCAGCAACTATTATAAATATTTCACCTATGTTTACAGAAAAAAAACCCCAAACTTCCTGTGCACACAGACACTTCAGAAGCTTCTTGAAGGCACTCCGTCAGACAATAGAATAATGTAAACAGTAGGTGAAGTGGATCTATGCTCAGACCTGAAGTACTGCACGAGGACATCCTGTTTGTCCTCAGTTACTGACCTGTGTCCAAAGGCAAGGACTGTCCTGAGACACACAAGCAGAACTTCTTTTTTGTGAATGCACATAACAATATGTATTTTAATGTTAGGAAATGCCCAGCTGCCATAGTTACCAAATTCAGACAAACAGTCATTCAGCCCAGTGTACATTTCATTTTTTGACTACACTCAAAACTACATGTGATAAAACACAATGTTCGATAAATGTTCTATACTCACTGGTCTCAAAAACAAAAAAAAACAAAACAAAAAAAAAAAAAAAAAAAAAAAAAAAAAAAAAAAAAAAAAAAAAAAAAAAAAAAAAAAAAAAAAAAAAAAGAAAGAGGCACCTGGGCTTCCGTAAGAACCTGTTTTTTGAATTCCCATATAAATCCAAAAGCCTATACCATATTAAAACACTACCAAGCTAAAAATAGCAGATGAAATTCTCTGCTGTGTACAGGCTCAGCATAGGTAGGACTGACTCGGCATAAGAGTGAGAGTCACTATCATCTGATTTTGCCATTAGTGTTGGAGAAGGAGCATGTTTGTCCCCTCCGTGATGGTATAGAGTGTTTACAAGGAGGCTCATCAAGACTGTTCAGCATGAGTTTGTTGAGAAGAGCACCTTGTTACATAATCACCAGCCACGGATGAAGATACAGACTGGGCTTGAAGGGTTCATGCATCTTTTATGTTATGGATAGATTTTAATAATGTCTATGTTTATTCTGCCTTCCTTTAATATGTCTAGATCAGAAAATAAATAGAAAGATAATATGGTAGTGACAAAACAGACAGACACTGTCTCAATGTTTTTCAGTACATAAGTCAATAAGCAGGTGAAAAAATGTTTCTTGAGGTTCTGTTTTCATCAATCACCCCTCAGCTGGCATCAATGATAGGTCACAATGTTAACGGCAGCCTGGCAACAACCTTGGTGTTTCATTTCTCTACAACACAGTTTTACAGAATTTGCGTCAGCAGTGCGGTAACTTGTAACGCAGAGACCACAAAGCACCAGGGTTTAGTTTGACATACCTGTGTATTCCTCCATGTTTTCCTTTAAGCCTTCCAGGTACTACTCACATATGCACCAGGAAAAGGTATAGTTCGAGGCAAGGCAAAGCCCTTGAGGATCAGGAGCATCAATAGTAAGTGATTCTTGTAAGTAACAAACCAATGATTTAAAATATGGATTCAGGGGAAACAGCTTTTGAATACCAGGACAGAACGCACTTCACAAAATTAATTTTTATCCCCGTCAGCTCTATTCAGATAGATGCCATCTTTCCGGTTACTAAAGGGATCCATACATTCTTACGACCACTAGCTCTGACAATTCTTCTGAGAACTACTTTTCCCAGTTCATCATTTTAAGTTTGCCTTTAAATGAGTTATAAGTATCTAAGCCTGAAATATGCTAGACTGGCAGTTAAGGAAGTTCAGAGGAAGAGAAAAAGGTGCTAAGCCTGTCAGGCTGAGATAGCGGAATGTTATGAATACAGTTACCTAGCAAATCTGTCACAGGAGAAAGCTAAGCAAAAAGAAGCACTCTTCTTGAATTCCACAGTAAATCTGAGTGTAGAGTATTTCCACTAGAAAAAAAAGTTTAGAAGCTTTTTGTTGAGACCCATTGAGAAACTGAGAAATTATTACATGGTAAGCACAAAAATGTCAAGGTCAGGTAATTATTTTGAAAAAATTTCCAGTAATTTCCATGTTTATAAAGTTGCCAAAACAGCACAAAATTTAAAGCTGAAGAGTGACTTCACTTTGAAAACTACCTAAGAAGCCAAGGATTCAGGTTGATGTAAATATTCAGTACCAAAGTTTGAGCCTGAATAACTGAACAAGAATGCATAAAACATCCAGGATTTTTTGCTTCAGAGCATGTGTATCTGAATAAACAATATCTTTCAGATACTACACTATGTCTGTCTGGAAACAGAGTAGATCAGGGTAACTAATGATCATTTTTTATTGTAGGTTTAGTACTTACCTGTCCTGGTTCCAGCCAGGACAGGGTTAATCTTTTGCAGTAGCTGGGAGGGAACATGGCTAGGGATGGGGATACCACCTCATGTCAATGCCAGGATCAGGGAAGTCGACTCTCTTCCAAGGAGGAGAGGTTCCTTCTGCTCAAGAAAATGTGGTGGGAGAAGTCTGGTACTGTTTATAGTCATGGGCTCTTTGGTGAACATTTTTGCATATGAAACACTCTCTCTTTTCTACACTTTTGCTATAAATATTTTTGATATTACTGTTTGTTTTCCTATCTCATTGCTATTTCCAGTAAATTGTTCTTATCACAACCCTTTTGTTCCTCCAGATGGAGGGGGAGAGGGCAAGCCAGGCATGTTTTTTTCAGTGGGAGTACTAAATTGGAGAATCCCATTTCTAAAGCATGACACTGTTAAATGTTTCATGTTAAACTAGTGTAAATACATGATCACAGAAATCTCATTTCAACCATTCTCTTTTCTAATGGCCTCAGTAAACCTTTCAAAATCCTCATAACTACAGAGAATACAAAATCCTTTTCCCCGATGGTGTTTTTTCCAGATAAACACATTTGTACATGACACACATTTGGGGAAAACAAGTCTCAGACAATAGATTTAATCCCTTAGTCTCTCTGGGCTTCAAACTTCATTCACTACAAAACAATTGGAAGCAAGGCCAGTCAGCCTGCTAAGGGGAAACATCCATCTCCCCAGAAACTGAAGGACTGGTAGATGAAAAAGACATGTGCACATCTGGGAAAGAGAGTGGCTAAGATTTTGCTTTCCTAATGGTTTACATGTAGAGCTAGAAGTGCCCAAGTAGGAAAGCATGTCTTGCTTATTATGTAACAGCAAGATGCTGGCAGTTCTTGGTGTTTAAGTTCCCATTTCACACACCCAGACTGTAAAATCCTACGTGGTAATATATTGCTCTCCCATCTTTCTATAGAATTAAATGTGGTAAAATTGAGCATTAGACCCTTTCAAAATTTTCATATCAAAGTGCTTTAAATGAGAGATGAATTAGACCATCTGGCTTAGGGAATTCAAATGGCTTCCCACTCGCATTTGGTATTTAACTATAATTAGACCAATCTATCTGAAACTTTTCACTAGACAAACAAAAATGCCATTACACCCTTGTCCTGCATTTCTGTCCTTGCACATCATTATGCAGTCCTTGAAGTACAGAGCTTTTGTTCCCTTGTCATCCACAGAATATTTTCACTAGCAGAAGTTGGAAATCCGGAACAAAAAATATTTTCTAAACCTGCTATTGGCTCCAAAGAGGAGCAAGATCAAACTTCCCATTCGATGCTATTTCACCACCCTGCAGCAGAGCAGCCTGGGGGATAAAAACCCACTGAACTCTGTCAGGTGTCGACAGCTGAGGATGACCGTAGTGGTGATCTGCACCTGAAGGGACACACGCTGCCCATGGACTCCAGAAGTGGCATGTGGTAACAAATGTGGATCCCACATGTTAATGTCCATTTTTAATTTGATTTTACAGCCACCTTGTCACAGTAAGAATGAATATAAATCTGCCTGTAACTGGTATTCACTGCTCCTCTGTATATATATATATTCTAGACACCACATAGAGTCATTCGCCAGTAACTCCTTTACAGGGCATTTCCAAATTAACAGAGAAAGAGTGATTTTATTTTAAGCTCTTTTTAGGCCACTTAACTTTTTTTTACAGTAATTCAGGTGTAAAAATGTGAGAACTTGCTAATTATTATGTGTTTAGGGGATTAGCTAGAACTCTTTTTCTTATATTTGACAGGCAAATCAGCTTTGCAAGGCTGTGAAGTCCTCAGTGATAAAATGTTCCTCTGCGTGTTGTCTTTTTTTTTTTTTTTTTTT
>VZTI01002117.1:532186-621368 GCA_013397865.1 Struthidea cinerea | reverse complement strand
AAAAAAAAAGGAAAAAAAAAGAGGGAGAAAGAAAAGTCTCTTAAAACTGCCTTAAAAGGCATGAATTACTTTTTATCCCAGTAATAAAAAAAAATTAAATAAATGAGTTTCAAATAATTTGAAATTAGCACTTAACCAGGATTGACATAAAAAATCTAGGTTCCAACAGGAGTGCAGTATTAAATAATTTCACATGAAAAAAATAAAATTACATTTGAATTGCTACAAAGGTCTTTTTCTTTACAGCCATGTTAGAGTAAATTATCAGTGACTCCTTTATGTCAGTCAAATGCTATTAACGTCAAAAGCCCTGGTGAAAGAAAGCTTATCATTTTGACATCCATTTTTTTAAAAAACTGCTGGATGAGATCCTCAAGTAGGATAAACCAAGCAATAGGACAAGAGGCAAGGGGCAGAAACTGATGCACAGGAAGTTCCACCTGAACATGAGGAAGAACTTCACTGCGCAGGTGACCAAGCACCAGAACAGATTGTCCAGAGAGGTTGTGGAGACTCCCTCACTGGAGAACCATCTGGACACAACCTGTGCCATGTGCTCTGGGATGACCCTGCTTGAGCAGGGAGGCTGGACCAGATGAGCACTGTGGTCCCTTCCAACCAGACCCATTATGGGATTCTGTGTAATTCTGTTACACAGAATACCAATTCCAGCCAATAGGTCACGTAATACTTTTCTCCCTGAGGATCCAGATGTGGGTTTCCAAGTCCTATTTGACAAGTGAAGGGTAATAAGCCCCTCAGGAGCTCTTGCCTACCACTAAGTTTCCCTTTGAAGAATTTACCATGAAAGTCAACAATGGCAAGGCATACAACCTGATTATTTGCACTTTTATAAAGAATTTGACAAATTTCCACCAGATAAGCCTCCTTTCAAGGAACATTCCAAAGAAACACGTGTGACAGCAAAGAAAAGGTGTAAAGTATATATAAGTATATATACTTATATAAGTATATATACTTATAAGAAAAGTATAAGAGGGAAAATAATAGTGCGCACTTTCCTGAGTCAATTGCTAATCCCCAAGGAATATGAAGTAGGCCATCTGCTGCTGCACAAATCATACGTGAAGAGTCTTCTGCTTCAAGAGATCTATTGAGCATATGAAATACCGAGACCAAGAGCAACCTTGGAGCCTCCTGAGTGCTGTAGTAATTCCTAGAAGAGTGGAATTATTTAGTGACAAAAAGGATAAAATGAAGGTGTAGAACAGATGCAGATGCATGGAGAATTGATTTGTGCAGCAGACAGCTATTAGCTGTGATGATTTCCAGTAGATAATAGCTTAAGAGAGTAGAAGAACAATGATCAGGCTCTTCACAACGAAAAGGAAGTCTCACCACTAAAATCACATTTGAAAATGGGAATAAGATAATACAGTTCAGCTAAGTAAGAAGATATACAATTGAAAGTCATACCTGCTCTTTTTGTAGTCAAGGCCAATTCTTCAGAGCATGTGTAGAACACTTTGTGAACTGGCTAAGAAGATGCCACTTGAAGGCCAACTTGTAGGGCAGGAGGGATGTGATAAAAACGTTCTGGTTTGGTTCTTTTCAACAGCTTCAATAAGGAAAGTCATGATCTACCATATGCTTCATAGTTAGAAAAAGGACTAGAACTCACTTTCTGGAGCAATGAATCAATAAACCTGAGCAATGCCTAGAAGCATATTTATAGGAATTAATTTTCTGAAAAAAAAAGGCAGTCTTACAGATGTCATTAATGGCTGTTGATATGTTTGTTTACATGTGTGGGTAGTCCATGTGTTGACCTTCTGAATCTATTTCAGGGAAGAAATGACAGTACCTTGCCCAGAAACAGTATCTGGTCTGGAAAGATTGAGAGGGAAGGGCTCAGATTACACTACAAGTAGACCATACTCTGAAGAACATGTTGTTGTAGGGGACAAAGAGAAACAGTAGCTATTATCATAACCACTAATCATTTACATTTGTTTCCCTCTTTATTTTTTGCCACGTAATGTCTGCTAGATAGCACTGCAACGTATCTTTACTAAATCACAGCTGTGTGATGGTCTTCCATGGGGTAAAGGCAAAGCTCAGTGGACATTAGTTCCTGTGGTTCAGTGCATCACATCTTAAATGTTCTGGCATTCTTATACTGAGTTGATGATTATCTTTTGTGGCATGTGAAATTGGTCCTACAGAACTCAAGGGAATGGAAGAAATTATACTGCAGCATATTAACGCACATATTAAACACTTAAAAAAAATAATTCACATGTTGAGAGTTATGCATTGCAATCACTGTCTTAAGCGAGAGTGACTGGTGTTTCTTCCCATGAGAAAAATGTAGCTTCAGTGATTTGCAGATGTTTGCTCCATGGGCTGGTGTAACCCTGGAAGTGTTTAAATTAAATGTTGGCTACAGATTGATGCAGACAAAGATCATAAAACTAACAGAGCCTTTAGTTAAAGTAAGGAGGAGCATGAGTAGTGTGAGACTTTCTCACCCTCAATATGTTGCTCTTTACCACAATTCTGCATTGGTAGTTTACTATTTTTTACACTTCTGCCTTGTTTTTTTCTCTTGTTTACAATTTTTTTTTTTTTTTTAAACAAGAGCTGGACCAAGAACACTTTAGAAAAATTAGAAACAAACCTCACAAGCGCAATATTTATTTCTTTTCAAGATAGATTAAATGGTAGGGAAAAGCAGCTGGCTATTTTGAGCCGGTACAACCAGAAGAAATGGAAACTTGACACACCCGACAGAGCAAATATCTTTTGTGAAGACAAAGTACAGAGACCAGAGAGGCCACTATTGTGGGACTATCCAGTGTGTATAACCTCACTATGCCAAAAGAGAAAAATCTTTCCCTTTCTTCCACCACAGTTGGGCAAGCATGAGCAGCAGCACTACCACAAAGCCCTCAGGCACATGCAGTTCCCCCTCAGCAAACACTCAGTCTGTGCACAGCCGGATCCATTGCGGCCAGGTTGCGGCATAGCTGAGACATCAGCTGCTCAGGAGCAGGGAGGGCAGCACAGACACGAGCTGGGCCAGGCAGCAGAGGCTTCCAAAACCCTGCCCTGCTCCATTCACTCTGCTGTGTCAAAGGGAGCTGCACAGCAAGATTCCTGTCTGCACGTAGAAAGAAAAAGACCTATCTCTGTACAGCAGCAAATAATAGGAATTTTGGGCAATTTTATTCTGGCTGTTGCAGATTATCGGGCCTTTTCTTTCCCATTGTTGAATTTTGGGCAATTTTATTCTGGCTGTTGCAGATTATCGGGCCTTTTCTTTCCCATTGTTATGTGATGGTATTCAAGAAGCAGTGGAGTGGGAGACAATTTAAAATAAATTGACCTGTAATTAACAGTAACAGACGTGTTACAGATTTGAAAGGGGAAAAAAAGAGAGCTTCTTTCATTCACTTTCTCATTATAATTGAAATCTAAGTGTGGCCAGACAACAGCTAACCAGGTAGCTAGTGCTTATGGCGAAAGTCAGATCTGTGAATCATAGCAGTGAAATGTAAATTAGGGGATCTACTCACTACCTCTTTGGCCTCAAGATATCCCTTGTGTCAACACTGACATTTTTTATCTTTACAAAACTGATATAGGAAATTTACTTACATGGCAATACTTTTTCTACTGTTATTGCTGATTCAAATGAAAGTAACTGTGCAGAGAGATAAAATAGTAACACCATTTCCACTACATGAAAATCAAACTATCTTAATGGACAAGAGATACACAACTGTTAATGGTATTATTCCACTTTTATGTCAGAATCTGAGTAAATTACCATTTATATAAACAAAAACTCTGAGCAGTTCCTTGTACTGAGTCAAACAAGCATTTATAATGGATATACTAAAGTACACCTGGACAAACACGCGCTATAAAACTACTTCTGAGGAACGACTTAATGTGTCAGTAACGTCTGCAGCTTCTGGGCTGCTCAATGGTGCAATTCCTACAGATGCCACTGTGGGAACTGAACTCCTCTCAGCACTCAGGTGTAATTTCTGATGTGAAGATATGTTAGAAGGCTACACAGCCAAATACAAACATATGTGGTGAAATTATGAGGGGAAAGAGCAACACGAGCAATGAACTTCGAATCCTCACACTTTTTTATTCAAAGACAGGATCAGCCAGCTACTCAGATACACCAATGCTGTCCCAATGCTGTCACATTCTAATTTTTCTCCTGCCTTCCTTTCCTTTGAACATGCCTTACTTTCAGCATTACTATGTTGGGTTGGTTTTTGTTTGTTTGTTTGTTTTTAACTAGGAATTGTCTTCCCATGAGCAAAGATTATATTCAGGTACATTTTCAAGGCATAAGTTAAAACTGTGGGTAGGTTTTCTTTACAAAATTATTAAGAGCAATCAGTCTTATCTAAATAATGCATTTTAAGCTGCCACACATTCAAAAGAACCTCCATCCTATATTCTGGCAGGATTTCTAGGGACAAATCCTAGAGTTCTTACTCCTGTAGGTAGTAGTCCTGCTCAACATTTGTTTTCCTTCTTTCATTGGAAACTAGTCTATGTTTCCAAACGCATGGGGGGATTGAGAGAAACAAGTTCATTTGCACATGAAGAAACACAGACTGGTACCATCATCTTGTGCTGTTGCGGTGTCCTTTCACATTGTGCATGCTCTGAGTTACACTAACCTATAAACGTGTGACATCCCTTGGGTCATAGTTAATCACAATGATGACACAGCACAGAGACATTAGCTTTGCACAAATCTTCATCACACCAAGCACGCGTGGAAACTTCCCAACACAACATACATACATAAACTTCCCTATAGATACAACTGCATTTTTCAGGTAGCTGCCACAGATGTTACAGTAATAAGAATTCTTAACCCAGTTTTAACAATTTCAAACTCAATGCTAAAATGTTTGCCTCCTACAAACCCAGCATGGTTTTTACAGTAATTTTTTATTTTGTGTAAATTGGCTTGGATTTTATTGGTGGCATCTGTAAAATACCTCTAGGTTTTGTTTTCTTCCATAATGAATGCTTACACTGAAAAAATAAATAAAACTTCACCAAACAGATTTTGAATTAAATCATGTTTCAGTTCCTTAACACTAATGCAGCACAATGGAATTAATGTGCATTAATAAAATTTACTACAAAAGTATAATAAACCTCAACAAGTTCTGAAGAATTTTGCATAATGCACAAAACCAAACAAATTTGAATTACAGTGTACTTTCAAAGAACTGCATTATTTTTAAGAAATACGGAAAAAGAATCATGGCATTATGACTGCAAAATTGGAGTCTTCCTATACATTGCTATTGCCAGGTCTTTTTTAAAACAAGAGAAACGCTCAGTAATCTTTGCTAGCTTTCAAACACAATCAACATATTTTAATAACCAATACTCTCTTCTGACACCCCAAACTCAAGAAACCTTGTGGCCCTCCAGCCCCCCTCAGGCACATGGAAATAAATCAGAAGCATTACATTTACAGTAGGAGAGATCCAATCTCCTCTTTTTCACAGAGATCAAAGTCCAGCAGACAATCTCACTGAAACATGTCAGTATGTAAGTCTGTGAAGTAAATAAACTATGAAAAGAGAAAGGAATTTGAGAGTCTTCCCAAAAATATGTACCTGACGTCAATGGCAAGACCTACAGAGCAGACCCCCAGTGCCTTGTGCTGGGTACAGTCAGCTCGTTCGAAACTACACTTGCCTGATGAGCACAATAATGACCTAAGCTGGATGGATGTGTTTTGTTTTGTTTTGTTTTTTAAATTCAGCAGACTGCTGAATGCTCCATGAGTTTAAAATCAGCTGTGAATGCTATGGGCAGAGAGGGTGAGCAACTGACCTCTCTGTCCATCTTGATTATAACTGATAAATTTCAACCATCTTGGTAAAAATGGTTACAGACATGAGCACCAGTTTTGTGCATGTCCCTGTCTGAAGTTTTAATCAAATTTTTCAACAGAGTTGTGTGGAAAGCTGGTAAAAAAGATGTAAAATGTCCTGTATTATTACTAACACAATGGAGATTCTATTTAAAAATAGGCACACATATTTCACTTGTAAAACTCACCTTCAAGAGGACACATACCATGCAGAAGTCTCTTTTTCAGGATTAGATTCAATTAGCATCTGAAATACAACAAAAATTCAAGTGGAGGTATCACCTTTTAGGCTAGGCAACTATTTCCCATTCTTGCTCTGGTTGCTTAACTTCAGAATATTTTCTACTGCCATTTAACTGGATGAATTAACAAATTAGCAAACTGCACCCACCCTGCACAACAAGTGCAGAAACACTGAGTTAACAGAAATCCACTTGTGACAAAAGGTTTAATTCAACATGTCCAGCATTGTATTTGCCTTCAGGAGGTGGCTGAGTTTTAAAAAAACTTTGTGTTTTAATTACTCACCCAGTAGTACCTGGTTAAGTTAGAGATTCTTCCAA
This sequence comes from Struthidea cinerea, assembly GCA_013397865.1. Taxonomy (NCBI): domain Eukaryota; kingdom Metazoa; phylum Chordata; class Aves; order Passeriformes; family Corcoracidae; genus Struthidea; species Struthidea cinerea. The sequence goes on along the minus strand of VZTI01002117.1, from coordinate 614,912 downwards.
TCCATTGTATTCTTCTTCATGTTAATACCAATCTTTCTTCATACACGAACTTGCTGACAAACTACTTTATTGTCCACTGCACTAGCTGAAATGAAATTGTGAATGATTTGCAACTAATATATTTAAATTAGTTGAAAAAACAGTAAAAATAATTACAGTATTTCAAATAAATTCATACTGCCATAGCTTTATTTAAATCTATTTTTAAAAAGCTTTTAGTAATTAGCAATATATTCACTGCTCTCACAAAGAATCTGTAAATACAAATACTTTTTAATTTCCTATGGAGCATAAAATTAATCCACATCCTGATAAACTTTTATTATTCTACCCAGGCAGTGGAATTTTTAAATAAGAATAAAGGAAACCCAGTTCTTGTCCATGTGCACAAAACAGGCAAAAATTTTTCTACTATCATTATGGTCCATCTTTCTCAGTCTTGCACAATAATCCAATTTTCGTATAAGCAAACTAATGACACTAATTCATTTTCTTCTAAACTAAGCATATCTGAGCCTCGACCCAAAATACTCCTTTCAAAGACTATATAATATTTTATGGCATTGAGCTTGGTATTCCTTACTTTTCAATGAAACTGAGATTTATAATTCCACACATTCTCAGAAGAGCACAAGGATTAATCACTGTGTCTCCAAAATCTCCAGTTATATCACTCTTTGCAAATCTATAAATACATGTGCAGAACTGTAAGATCAAGAAAAAACAACAAATAACAGCAACACTGTAAAAATAGTCAAGGGCTCCCAACTGCTTTCTGCATGACTGTAGTCATGAGGACAGACATCTTTGCAAATTTTTGCGCTTTATGGAAAGAAGGAAGACGCTTCTGAATGGTTTAGGCATTTAGTATGTTTACATGATCAGCCTTTGCCTTTATTTATTCTACCTGCTCCTCATTTCCTGCATTTCTTTAATGCAGGAAAGAAGCACACAGTGATGTAGTTTCCAGTTCATTTGGTATCATGAAAGGTAAGCAACACCACAGTATTAATCCACAGACAGTCACCTATCTTTTAAAAAAAGAAAGGATGTTTTCAAAGGAAGACTTACACTATATCAACCTCTTCTCTGGCTTCTCCTCAGGAATACATAACAGTTCAATTTTTTGTTGTTGCTGTTTTAGTTTTGGACCACAAAAGTTATCCAAAATTATCCAAATTCTCCATTGTCACTGTTCTTTAGTGAATTCAACTATTTTGACTTACTTCTGAATTTATGCTAAGTAGCTTTAATACCCAGGGACTAAAATGCGTGCATACTGCCTCCTCTTTCAGTTCAGTGGGGAATTTTCAGGGAAGAAAGAATATAAACTTCTTTCATGCTCTTTTGCATGACAGTTTTCAGAAAGGTCTTCATACTGTAATCCCTTTAGACAAAACACATTATGAATTCTCTTTAATTCTCCTAATATCACAAGTTTTAATGAAATGAATTTTCAGTTTGTCATCTAATGACTACTTGTCACATCAAAAACTTCCCCACAACAATACTTACTGTATCAGCCAATAATGACAACACTTTTTCTTTAGCTTCTTTATTTAAAATCAGTTTATATATCAGTGAATTTCAGTCATAAGAAACTGTTCTCTGACAAAATCTCACTATCAGAATGGTAAACTCTTAACTATCTTTATTTAAGAAAATAACACAACTATGCCCCACAAATTATGACAGAGCTTGAAAAGAAGTATCTCTCTCTTTCCTTACTATGTAATGAAGACAATGTCATAAAAGTACATAACAAAGCTATAGAAAAATCAGGGAAATTGCAGAAAACCAGAAGCTCCCTATGGGTTTTGCCCTATTCAAATATTTTTTAATGGAAACAAAACATTAATGACTTTATTCAAATAAATACATATTTTAATAGTTAAAATGCATCTGAAACATGAATTCTTTCTGATTCTAAATTTTGGACTATGTAAAAAGTCAAAATGATGGGCTATACTGGCCAAAGGTTGGTTACAGGAGTTTTTATTTTGCAAACTATACAGAAACAGTAAAAAAGAAAATGCATTATACTTTTCAATATTACGCAAGATAAACATTAGATTTAGTATTTACTGTGCAGAAATTAATTCAAATAAGAAACTGATTTTCCTTTTAATTAATGATGGGAAACCAGTGATTCATTTTTAAATTATACAACCTGTACTAATACATTATACAGGTCATGTCAATTTTATTGTGGGCAGAAAGAAACAGATAGGATATGAATGAAGATGGTGGAGTCCCAAAATGTCTACACAATTAATTAACATGCTAACATAAATACAGTGATTAAAGTAATTTTCTCTACAGTCAAATCTTAAGTGCTACTCTACACAATAAGTATAATCTAGACCACATGGTAATTACATGATAATAGGAAAAAAATTAAAATAATCCATTTTCTTCATTCCAGCAGCAGAACCTATACTGGTATTAATTTGGTAATTGGGTGTGCTTAGCTATTGCCTAACATCCTATACTGGTATGCATGCTAAAACCTCTCTAGTTCTATTTTGCAAGGCACCTTTACAATACGTTCTCTAAGTTTCTGCACTAGTAACAGAAAACAAAATGAATATAGATAAAGAGCAAAACTATTTCCCGAAATAAGAAAATAAAAAGCATCATTATACATTTATTAAAAACTACCTTGGGGCAAGTGACAATACTCTGAAATACAGTCATATATAAAGGTAATACAATTTTAAGCAAATCTTTTTCCCCATGTAAATATTTTATGCTAGTCTGATTAGAGAGAAATACAGAGAAACCACAAAGGGTGAAGCAAAGTTTAAGCAAATAATGATAAAGCTTATATGACCTTGACATGAAACCAAAAAAAGGAAAGACAAGAAAACTTTAGAATTACAGAACTGGTGCTTGCCCATGCTACTGCTTTTGAAAAATCTTTTCAATAATCTAGCCAATTCCTAATAAAAACGTACCTACAAATGCAAACCCAAAGGAGGATTTTGCTATGGTTTTCCCTCCTGATTTTTCCCCGTACCTTTGGTTAATTAAAGGCTGGTTGAGATGTTACTTGTGCACCAATGTTTTTCTACTGCAATACATTTCTGATTCCTTAAATGGACAACTGCAGGGCCTAAAACACTGATGGAACTGAAGTTACAGTATGCATTCTGAAGAGGACATGCACAGTTCCAAGTAAGGGCAAGTATCTTTTCAGCAGAATTTTGAAGAGACTGGTTGACTTTCTAGTGTGTTTTGCACATATATATATTTTCAGTAGCACATAACGTTTTTTTCTTCAGGCTAGAATTCCAATGTGTTTTCTTCAGCGCAACAGCATTTAGAAACTCAAAAGCACATGATATAGTTATTCTTATTTAAACAAAAAAAGTCTATGACTCCAGCTGCAATGTTTGAAATAATCATACAAAATATACATATTTGTTAGAACCCTTTTGATCTTGGAGAGAAAAGGGATTTTATGAAATATCATCTTGTGAAATTTAGAAAGGTACAACATATGGACCCCTTAATATCATCAAATATATCCATCATGATCATCGTCATCATCATCATCATCTCCTTCATCTTCATCATCATCTTCAATTTCATCTTCATCATTCATTATTTCATCTTCATCATCTTCATCATCTGTCCATTCATGGAAATCGCCAGAGGCAAAATCACCTGAAGTCTCTAAATCGATAGCTAAAAAGGTATGATAGTTATAGAAAAGACTCACAAGATACACTACATATTTATAGAATATTTTACATAACCATACAAAAGGCACACCAGAATATTTACTTTCAGGACAACTACAGACTGTGACATTAATATAAAATATAAATAAAACGAAGAGTCTTTTGTCATAAAAAATCCACCTCAATATTGAATGAATTTCTCAATGTTAACAGAAGGAGACAAATTTTACGGATTTGCAGAACTATAATGAGTGCTAGGAACAACTGAAAAAAATTTAAGTCCAACTTACAGATGACAATAAGGACTATTGATAATATACACTGACTATTGTTCACTTCTTACGTATTATCTTGAACTATATCGAAATGTCAATTTATCTACAAAGGATCCTGGATCAGATGGACAATAGGCCTGAGCTTGTACCTCAAATACTGTATTCAATTTACTCTCTGCTTTAGGCTATGTTCTTTTGTTGGAGAAGAAGTGAAAAGGAGTCATAAATGACTTTTTTTTTTTAAAAAAGAGGAAAAATACTTTTTTTCATCTTTTATATCTGGGACATCAAATAAAGGTGACATGGGAATTCTTGGAAGAAGCTGCACAGTGCTGTAGGGAAGGGAAAAATAAGGGAAGATTTAGTGTGCTAAAAACTTTTGGCAATTCCCTCAAATATAAACTGAAAAAAATGTCAAATCGAATTCACTAGCATGCTGATTACCCAAAGGAATTTCATGAAACATTCTGGGACTTATCTAATGCTGCTCTAGAAAATTAATTTTTCCTGGGTTTATATACACTATGCCAAGAACATATACGGGGTCTATTAATAGTTGACACAGTGACAGGAGTTCCAAAAAATAATGAAGCAATAGCAATATTATAATTTGCTATTTTTTGTATCAAAATCCATGTAGTTGGGTCCTACATTTCTAACTGAAGAAATTTAACCTGGTTGGCAATCGAAGGGAATAACACCTCTAAACCAAACACCACAAAAGGTTCTTAACTTACCACATTCTGCTGCGCCATTTGTTCTGGATCCTGATACCTCATTGCCGTATCTGTCAACACACCAGCACTGCCCCAGGCTTCCATGGCACTGACTTGGTTTGTAATACCCATCCTCATCACAGAAGGGGATGTACTGCCCTGCAAAACAGATGTGTGTATATACATATATATATATATATCTGTATATGTTGAATAAGTATATTAAAATCCATGTCTTGGCCAAAGTCACAATTACAGCAGAAAGCAACTACCTTTTGCTGTTTCATCATTCCAGACTGCCTTAGTAGTACTAAATTCAGTTGACCCAAAGTGACTGAATATATCAAATGTAGGAGGGAAAATAACACATATCAGTCTTGGACTGATTTCAAGAAATAAAGTGAGCGATCTTTCTTTAAATTTTTTGTTGATCCCGTGACACACATTCCTTACTCCCTGAATATCTCAGTCCAGATTTTCATTGTATTCTGGTGAAAAGGCTCAAATGTAGAACCCACTCCTGAATGGGAAGTTCTATCATCTGTGGAGTACAAAGAAGTCCAAATAGTAAAGGCCAGACTTCCTGACTAACAAACTATCTCCTACAAGGAGTTATTTGTGTTAAATACGTATTTTAAAAACCACTTATTTACATACTAATATTTAATTACTCCACCACAGGAGACAAATGCAGCATAACACACCACAAAAAAACTGTAGAAAATTAGTATTAAATTTGCATTTATACATACAAGAAGGGCTTATTTTGTGAGGCAGTGACTTGCCTACAGCTGAATAATCCACTGTTTATCACTTGGACCAAATGGAGACCACAATGAAGAAAACATTCATATGAAAGCATTTGAAGTGTATAGTTCTTGTTAGAAACCACAGCAGAAAACCTCAGCAGAAACACAGTTTTGACTGCTTTGGGCCAAGCCTTTTATTGCAGCTTTTACACAGTGGCTAGTGGCAAATGAAGACTTTACACTTCAGAAATATTGATGCAGCATAAACTGATTCACAACAAAGATTTCAATTACTTACAGAATATTACAGTTAAAGGATCAGCAGAGATACTACTTTAGGAGTACCTTATGCTGTCCCCTCTGTAACTGTGAAAATATACCTTCTATCAGGGTAATAAAACAGGTGTAAGAGCTTTTGGTAGCTAAGGTAATATAACTAAGTTTAATAGCTTTCAAAAATTTCATAAATTTTGTTGCTGAGATTTACTGTGGTCTATCTTCATTGGATTAATATTGATTTTTTGTTGCTGTTTAACTAGGGTTATTTATGTGAGTAATAAAACCTTCAAAAGAATGATCTATGGCTCACCTAGGAGCTTCTTTCCTCCTTGCTGCTTCTGAATGTTGTTGAGTTCTGTCTGGCAAGGTGGGTCTAAAAGGACATAAACGTTTAACAGGTTACACAGTATCTAGGACAGAAAGCACATAACTACGTTTTCACAGTTTGCTATGTTGTAAGGTCACTCTAACTACCCATCTTATGAAACACACACATCTGAAATAAAAGAATTTCCACACCTTGCTACAGCTTCAGAATTATGAACCTGCACAGCACCATGGATTTGTGCAGAACGCCACTCCCAGTTAACTCATCTCCAAGTGAGCATCTAGTCACTAGTCTGGAGGAGGGAGGAATGCTGGACCAAAATAGTAACTCTATCACACCCTACTTTACTGCTCTATAAAAATCAGAGTGCAACTGTGAAGCTTGCCTCATGCACTGCTTAAAAACAGGATGGCTCTTTTAATTTCTTCTCTTTTGTCCTTTTTAGAAGTCATATTCACATTTTGTATTTCACATACTACACTAAGAAAATAAGACCTTTTCCTTCACTGAAGCCTGCAAGATTGTGATCCTCTGGCAACAATTTAAGATTGGATCCCATGGGTACAAAGCCCCATGTGCAGCAAGCTAACTCAGAAATGGAGGCCAAACTTTAGATGGCTCTAAGAAGCAGAATATGTATTAAAATTCAGTCTTCTATTCTTCGGTTATAGCTTATTCTAGTTCTGAATAATTTAATTTTCTACTGTCCATAAAAGAAAGTCACAGTATGCCCCATGAATGGGAAGAAAGTAAGATGCGAATGTGCTTACATCACTGTTGAGTAAGTGAAAGAATCAAAGACAGCAAAGCACTAATTAATCTCTGAACACTGGCACTGCGTACCACATTACACCATCAGCACCAGGGCATTTCTCATTCTGAACCAGCAATTGAATTACTGAGTTTACTCACAGGTGTCTTTAGCTTGCACCGTTCCCAAACAAAATCTTACATTCCATGAATATTAAATGCATTTTCCATTTTAGCAGACTTTGATAATTTATAATACATCTTTGCCATGTACTTAACTCAAGGATCCCTTTTTTTCCATGCAAATAGAAAAAGGTGTTTTGAGCAGGTTTAAAGATGAGCAAGACTGGCCTAGCCCATTGAGGCAGAACACATGTAAGACCAGAACCCAGTCACTGTGTAGGGCACTGTGGTGACAAATGCCTAGATGAAGTGGGGATCAAAAATACACTTCTGGTGAACACAAAGCCTCTTGGCTGGCACTGCCTAGTTATTCCAACAGGCCTTTGGTATTATCCAGGAGAGTAAATATGAACTAGCAGACAATAATAACCCCTTACTGACAGGAGGCTGTTCATTTCTCTTGGTTTTACATTTTAAATAACATTTACATATCCAATACATTTAAAGAAGCTTATAAATGTTTCCAGAGGCCTCAGTTCCAGTGGGGTCAGGCTTTTCACACTAAATCTGTAATGATTCTTTTTAGAATGAAAGCCTTAAGAGTAGGCTCCACTTTCAAAACACTGTCAACAGGAGTCTTAATGCCGGAAGAAATTTGCAGGAGTTGTCTTTCCAGACAACCAACCAATTTTCTCAGTGTGCTCTTGAAAAATCACTGAGATTTGTCATCATTGGGTGGGTATTGGGTTTCAAGAATTCAATCTTTAAGTATTTGCTGAAGCTACATAAAGTTTTACTTTTTTTGTTGTAATAAGTACTTTGATGACGATCATGCTCACTATTTCATTAACTTTTAAAACGAAGGTTTCTGTCTTTCCCAATATTTGAAGATTTAAACTCTTAATGCTACAACATTCTGAGGTAAAAAACACTCTTAAACTAAAGGTATTTTCTACTACCATTAATTTAGTAAATGACAGTCATTTATCATAAAAATATCACAGGTTATAAGGATCTAGGATTGGGGTGGATTTGGCAGGGTTAGGTTAATGGTTGGGTTATGTCACAGAACCTTTCCTACCTATTCTATTCTATTCTATTCTATTCTATTCTATTCTATTCTATTCTATTCTATTCTATTCTATTCTATTCCTATTTCTATTTCTATTTCTATTCTATTCTACTCTATCCTATCCTCCAGAAGAGATGGGAAATATGCCAACTGAGAAGAACTAGTCAAATAGGAAGAATACATGTATTTTTTCTATGAAAAATAATCCTAAATTAGAAACACAGATCTGCACGCATGAGCACTAACATGTGGAAATGTAAAGTTTATGGATGATGCCTAAAGAAAAAAAAAAAATCTTCTTTTATAGCTATAAATCTTTGGTTAAATCTTTGGCTTAATTACAAAATGGAATACCACTAACCAAGAGGCAACAAGGCAACATGAGATAGTTACTTACCCAAAACACTCTTCTTCTCAGAAGTTAGGTTTTCAAGATTCACACTTAAGCTTTGCTTCTCAGGATAAAAGCAGCAAAAACTCTTAACAATACTAAATCACTCTGGTGCTTAAAACTGTCAAAGAGAATGGCAGGCTAGAAGTTCAACCAATTCCTTTTGGCTCACAGAACATTCTTTTTCCTCTTTTCCCAAATCATAATGCCTCCCTCTTTATTTGCCAGTTAGTTCCTAAGTTTGAAAAGCTTTTTTTTTAGATTTCTGAAATTATTTCAATAAAAAAAGCAGTAACTGGACAACTTATGGCACTCTTGAGCCAGAGAGAAAAAAAAACATCCTTTACAAAAATCAATGTGGTAGCTTCTTTTGAAATAGCAAAGAATCTGACATCAGTCATGTACCATGTAACACCAGCCATTCACAGTTCGTCAGTGCTCAAAGTACCAGTGCACACCAGAGTGTCCAATGCTATTATCACCGGCCCTTGAGACATCAATGTCCAGTCATGTCAAGAAGTACTTCAAGGCTACTACAATTAAGCTCTGATTTACCTAAATGGCACATTAACAGATCAACTGGAGTAAATCTGGTAGGTTTGACAAAGAATGTCTATGATTTTTAACAGATAGGTCTCAAGGAGCGGTTACCCACACAGTGAGCCTCCAACTTCCAGAGATTCTCCTTCTCACTCAGACACAAAAGAGTGATTTTCCACCTATCAAGTAAATAATATTTGGCAGAGCCCCTAGTTTCTGGAATATGGTCCACTGCAGATTAGGCTGCCTTGTGATGTCTTGCCTGTGCTCAGGGTTAAGCATTATAATTGTTGGACACCCAAGGTTTGTACTTCAGGGATCTGAAGCACCAATACTACACCTCAAGAAGTCCTTCAGGGGACCTCATTTATGATCATCACTTATCTTGATAAAGGCATGTTACCACTTCCTTTATAACCATCTATAAATATATTTGAAGTCCTTGCAATCTTAAGACTGACAAATACAAATCATGGTAATTATAATTCTGTAAGAGGGACTGTTTTTAAAGTCATGAAGATGTCTTCCAGGCATGAGAGACAGAAGAGTCTGTAAGAAAATGTATCTAGAGAAGTACTGGACTAATAGATCCATGCAGAGGCCTGCAGTAAAGAAATACGTTGCTGTATTAATATTCCCAGAAAAATTGGCTGCTCTCCTATTCTGACACAGTGATGCAACAAAACAAGGCTGCAGTAATGAATTACTGGCAGAAAAAAATTCAACCTATAAAAAGGTCAACATTGCAAAGGCCTCAGCATTTAGGTAAACACTAAAGTGTCAAGTTAGCATTAAGCAACTAAGAAAGTAAATTCTGAAGATGGGCGCTGAAACACTTGCACGGGTTGTTGAAACTAGAGGGCCATAGTGACCAAAGTGTACAGGAACGCTTGCAAAAAGCACCGGCACAGTGCAGAAGTATTGCAGAAATGCATCTTAGTGCCTTGGATATGCCTCAGAAATACTAAACTACATTTAAAGCAGAGCAAGGGCAAGAAAAAATGCAGTAAGAATCGCTGGACTGTACCTAAGTGTTTAAGCATTAGTCAAGGTGGGACAACTACTGCAGAAAGATCATCTTCTCCACAAGAAAGATCTGACTCCAGGATTCATAAAAAGTTGCTTATATTGACTAGAAGTTGTTCGCAATGTGCAGTAATAGGTCTGGTGTAGTATAATGTGCCATGACGGATCTCAAGTAGAAAGAAAGAATGAAGAAGAGTTTCAAGCACTTGTCTGATCCTGTCAGTCTTGCACAGTAAAACTAAGATCAAAGACTATGAGGGCTTCTTAGATAATGACTCAAGCAAATGCCATGTACTTTTAAAAAGCACAATGAAATTGCTATCCCAGTATGACACATATGGTTGACTAAATTTTGTATTCCCTTTTGAACATCGTTAATCAACAACAGTACTGTAAAACCACTGATCTGCCCAGAAAGCACTACTAAGCTCAATGAATAGAGAGAACCTCTCCACATGGCTTGAAGCATTCTGTTAACATCAACTTACTTCAATAAACATCAGAAAGAAGCTGCTGAATTTCTCAGCTTTTCCATCTCTTTGCTATTAATAGCAAAGGCTTAGTTAAAGGCCTTATTTAGATCATTCCATCAAGTAAAACATAACCAAACATGAAAATATTCCAAGGTTTGGCATAACAATGGAAATTCCAAACAGAGAATTCAATGGGTTATGAATGCACTAGGGAGTTAGGGAGTTAGACAGTTGTGCAAGAGCTAATAGTAAGACATGACAAAAGAAGACTCTAAGAGTCATTTTTCACCTTACACCAAAATCCAGAGAATACAGATTTTCATGACAGTGTTAATTTCAAAGGATGAAGTGTTTAACCACATAATCCAATCACATTTAACGTGCAAGGGTTGCCGAAACCTGAGATTTCACTTCACATACAATGTTTAGGAGACATCTTTTTTACTATATACTCAAACACACTGTGGTATCAGACTATTTAATCTGTTTGAAATCAGCACCTTATCACAACACCATTATCTTAATTATCAAGACAGTGAGGAAATTGGTAAAAAAGGGAAGAAAAGCTTGATAATGTTGGGTTTTGCAATGTGAAGAATCAGTGTCACTGAAAGATGAATCTGTTGGGGTACCATTAATAAAATTCTTTAGTGTTTAGATCAGTCTTTACAATACTATCCTCAGGTTCCAGCAGGACACTGAGCAAATATTTTACACAAAATGTGTTTATAGGTAAGAAAATGCAAAACTACTTGAAACTGATCTGTGGAAGTGTTTTCTTAATGCCCTGGTTATGCTGTTATGTTCTTTAAGAGCTACATTACTTCTGGGACGGGTTGTCTTTAATTCGCTAGTTTTGTTAGCAGTACATACATGCTTATAAAAAATAAAGCAAAACTTATTGTTCTACTATAAAACAAACAAGGTATTTTGAAAGTTTAAATGTTAACCTTTTTAAGAGAAAGTTACCAATGAAAAATATGCTACTTAGTATTTATCTACAGGAGTACAGATTTATTTTTATTTATATTTAAAACTGGCAGATGTGGCATGATAAAAACCTTTATTTCCACAGAAATCAAGAGTGAAACCATAAATGCGGAATGCTAATGCGAATTTATCATGAGAGTTTTAAGGCTACAAGTGAGATCTAAAAACTGATACTAAAATTTTCAAAAAGGATGAATTAATTTTGGAAACTTTCCACCAAATCAGTTTTATCTCCTCTATTTGCAGTAGAAATTTGAACCCTGAATACTGTTTATCCTTTAGAAAAACTCCCTCATGTTACTAAGAACAATGCAGGGGTTATTCTGCCCAATTTCAGCAAATATTTAATGAGTGAATTTCTTGATACACTACAGCTAGCTTGATTATATAATTTATGTGATGTCTCACCTATATCTAAAATTGTTATATATTCCTCAGGAAAATAATGCTTATAGGTTGTGTTTATTTGTCTAACCAAAATCACATCAGAACATTAACAAGACATTCAACTAGGCAATAAAAACCAACTGGTTTTAGGTCTAAATAACTGGAAATAACTTTATCCATAATGTTCATTCAGCTATTTTATTAGGATCACTGAACATTAAGATACCCTACACTAGCAATAAAAAAGTTTATTTTATAATGTAGGCAAAGTAGACTGGGAAAGAAATAATTTAAGTAATTTCCTATGTTATTTTAATCTCTTTCCTCTACATACGTACTACATGTTTGTATAAGGAACAATAACAATGTAAAAGCATTAATGGCAGTGTTGCACTTAGAATCCTTGAATTTCTAGCAAGCCTTTCCATTTCCTTGGGTTGTTTGGCTTTTTTTGTTTATTTGGATTTTTTTTACTTCATTTTAGGTATTCACCATAGGTCACAAACCTTAACACAAATTCATTGCACAGCATTTAAGAGCTTGCAGTTCATTGCAATTTTCTTAATATGTTAAAAAAAGATAAAGCCCAACAAAAGGTCAGTCATATACATATGCAGGTTGTTCTCATCTTTTACCTTGCTGTCTTTGGAAGCAGTAGCACCACTCGTTGTTAGATATCAAACTGTCTTTGTACGTGTCACAAGAATTGAAGAACGCCCTGGTGCATGGCTCGTTCTTGTCAAGGTAAATGCTTCCGAGTTCTGACTGGTCCAACAACAGGTCATAGTTCGTATCGAGCCTATTAAACATCCAGCCGAGGGAGTCTTTGCAAATCGGCAAAATGCTGGTATCAAATCCTAAAAGGCAAAACAAAAATAATAAAAATTATATAGGAGGGAAGCTAGAGCAGCTGCTGATCCCGGCCACCACAAAAGAATGCTGCATCATGGAAACAGCTCTGGTCGTACATAGATAACCACAAATAAGCAGTATATGCCATTGAAATTGACACAGAAATTATATGCCAGATTCACTTTAGAAATCACTAAATTAACCTGCAAAACAAATTAATCCCACCATCAGTCTCACAGCATTTAGAAATATGAATTTTTGTGTCAAATGTTATACCTATAGCACATACATTATGTACAGTAATAAATGATATAAAGTGATTTCCTGGAAAATAATACTGATGAGGAATTTAAGTGATATTATACGTCAGTAGAATGAAACTTAAGTGGTTTGCAAAGTTTACAGAACTAAGAAGATAATAAATTCCAGGTATCCACTTGCTGGAGTATGTGATTGGGGTTTTTTTGTTCTGATAACACATATTTAAATCTATGAAAAAGGAACATGACAGACAGTCAGCCTCAGCAACACCTTGAAAGTTTTATCTTTACATGGTGTACTTTCCACCTTGGAGGAGGCATGGAAAAGATGATTGCTAAGAGCAGCTGGCTGCCAGTATTGTACTTACCTATACAGAGTGCATCTTCCTAAATCACTGCTTGAAAAAACAGCCAAATGGAACAGGCTGAGTTAATTATTCCTGTAGCCAGACCTCACTCCTCCTATTTGTGTTTCCTGCATGAATTTTAAAGTACATGCAGACTTGCCTATGGACATGAAGGGGCACTGCAGAAACCACCAGGCCTCTTGCCTCTGTCAAAGATGTGAGCTGCATATGACACACACACACATTTTCTGGTTCATGTGCTGTGGGTCGTGCCACAGGCCGATGTGGCCAGGCAGTTGAGTACACACCCTAATACAGAACAAGATTTAGTGCTATTAAACACCATTCTTCTCAAAACTTTTAAGTCAAAACTGAGCACTGAAAAAATGAGATTGGTAGATACAGCTACAGAAAAGTTGACATGAGAGCACACAGAAATTCCCAAATTGCTGTTAAAAATCAAGCCTGCCTGCCTCTGCTGTTGTTCGGACAACAATAAAGAAATCTGAAAAATGTTTCTATACTGCTAAACAGGTTTAATCCAGTAATTGTATTTAAAAATCATTAAATGTCATTCTAGCTATATATCTTCATATGGAAATGCCTATGCTGTGGTAGAATGACCATTTCAGAAAGGAAAAGAAAGCTGATAGCATCAAAACTCCCAGTGGAAGCCAGACCAACACAAACTCCCTTTCCCCAGAAATCCTAAATTAACTACGACTTTTTATCAGAGTGATCTCACTTTTTCTAGTTCCCTGATGAGCTGTTACATTAATTCTTATTTTTGTTTGAGAGAAAGAAAAGGAAAAAAAGCAAAAAATATAAAGCCAGCCATTTGATATTTATGAAGTTTTGATGTGTTTAACACAATTTAAAAACACAGCCAAGCATTCAGCCAAACATCTCTCTCCCTCTCTCTTCGGCCCCTGATAAAACATCAAGACAAAACTTATTTTCTGTGTATTATGAAGAGCACTGAGATATAGGAATGAATACAGATATAGAGGAAATGTGTTACGCAACCCTATCTGTAAAAGGTATCAGAATTTTTCAACAGGTGTTTTGGATTAGAAAAAATCTGGAAGGTTCCTCCATCTCAAAACATTTTGTCTAAGGATTAATGTTCAGTATAACATTATCTACCTGTAAGGCTTTGTTCCTGAAGGCCTCTTTAACACTTTCTCTCTTAATCCTCCTCATGACCTTGGATACTGAAAGAGGTCAACATGAAACCTACTGTTACCTATCCCGCTTTTTGTGTACCTACATGACGGGAGAAATTAGTCTTGTACTCACAAATTTTTTATGAATTTAGCACTCTGGCCAGCTCACCAAACTCTAATAGAAGGGGCAGTAATAGAGCAACTATGATTTTAATTAATAAGACGCCAATAGAAGGGAATTTAAGATAAAAGACACTTTAAAGGTGTATTCAAGGATGGACCATATGAGCCAAAGTAAGTAATTGTAGATAATACCTCTGCATGTGGAAATTTCAGCTTAAGTTTAGTGCAAGGGGCACCACTTTCAAGCTTGTGACAAAATATTTTTAAATGAATATTTGTGGTTCACGCTAGCAAAGCTCACATCATAAAATATTTGTATTTTAGGATACTGGAAGACAGTTTTGTGTTTTTAATAAACTATACTGAGGAAAAGCAGAATCCCCCCAAACATCTGCTTGTTTTACAGAATCACAGAATAAGCTGAGTTGGAAGGTACCCACAAGGATCATTGAGTCCAACTGCTCAGTCAGTTTCAAATTATACTCGAAGAAGAAATAAATTTATCTGAAGAATAGTGAAAGAATTGAACATTGCAAAGGTATATGCACCACTAAATTAAGGTTGGAACAATATTATACAACTGCATAAGGTTTTATCCCTATTTTTCACTTGATTTGCTTAACTAGCCTTAGCCTGTGATTGAAGTTCATCTTCTGTTCCCATTTCTCAATTTCTTTCTCACTTCTTTCTATAAAGCTTTTAGATTTTTTAAAAAGTGATGTCCCACCAGCATCTTCTCTATTACATTTGACATAATTAAGGACAAAGCTTGAAATTAAAAAAATTGCATTGGAGTCAGCAATATAATTAAAAGGCAGATCATTTTAGTACAGATCACTGATACCAACAGGATAGCACCAGAAAAATGTTATTATGTTCTAATACGTTCAATAAATCCTGTCAAAGTCCAACATAACCATAGCTGAATATTTAAATATAGAGTCTGAAGTCTGATATTCATGACAGACTCTTCCTAACAGATAGGAATATATTATGCTGGTACATCAGGACTAATAAACCTACTTCAAACAATAACATTTTATATAAGAAAAGCTTACATTTATTAAAACTGTCATAACCTATCAGTTAAATAGCATCAGATACTGGAGGAAAAAGCACTGTGGATCATGGGGTCTCACTTTGTACTAAATAACTTTTTGATTTAATAATTTCTAAAACTGATCATGCTTTACCTTGAAAGTAATTTATGTTTCTTTTTTCAGAGTTCAATTCTGAAGTAGTTTGTATTTTCATTTACAGTCCAAGTATATTTGTTGTTTTTACTAGTTTTTTGTTCTTTCTGTTCTTTAGTATATATAATTTTAGTGTAGTTTTTGAAGAAAAATCACATTTCTTCCTAGTTTTCATTTGTCTTCTTTCATTTCATCAGGCCAAACTCTTTCACAACCATCAGTCACTGCAGTATAGAAATGTCTGAGATCTAGGTCAAATATTAGTTTTGCTCAAATAAATAAAAATGTCTCAAGTATTTCAGAGGTAAACAAGACAGGTATTAACAGAGATAGAAGCAGCTTTGTTTGATACAAAATGGAACAATCCACCTTTTGCAGAACTGCTACACCACAAAAAGATCATCACTTCAGGTCTATGTGCACATTATCAACTCTTTTAGAGATTACTGTGGTAAAATACTTGGTTCATTTTAAAAGAACCTTTACTGAGCTTTCCAAACTTAAAATTATCAGAAGTACTTTCCTTTATTCTAACATCGACAAAATAATACATCTTGAAGGTGATATACTTTAAAAAAAGAGTCAGGAAAGTCCTTAAATACATATTTAGATTTTAACATCTGCTAACATGGTTTCACATGTGAAAGAGTCAGGTGATACAGAACTAAGAATCAAAAAATCACCAGGTGACCTAGACCTAGGAAATTATTGCCCGAATCACTCTAAACACCAACTAGAATGAGGGTTTCAGACATTTTTCACAGTTGTAACACAATGCAATAAGCAGAAACTAAGGGAGACTAATTAGTATAATTGAATGATAGTAATTTATTCTTGATGATTAAGTACCAGGACATTATGCTGAGGAGAGGAAAAACTGCTGCTCAGATGACTAAATTATGAACGATTTTCTCTTTCATTTTAAGCTCTTACTTAAAATCTATTTCCATATACCATAATGAAGTGAACTTTTATGCAGCTATTTCTGAACACTGTCTAAAAAATGTGAAATACCAGCTTACGCTCTTTTCCTGGTCAAAACATTCCCAAGGGAAAAATTATTAAGAAATATATCCATCCTCCATGGCTTACACATTAAGCATTCAAAACATTTGCTCAAAAGGAACTAAAAGAAATGCTATTCTTTCTGGTTATTTCTCAGGGGAGAATTTCAAGTCTTATCTGCTTTCCAAGGTAAAACTATTGTTTGCCTGCTTATTAAGCACATAAGTAACGTGTACATTGAGGAAGACAGCTTTTGAAACCATGTGGAAATCAAGCAGCACACATACATGGGGCTCACATATTGCATTATATAGAAATTGTTTATCTAATATGCCAAGAAGTGTACAATTTTTTCCAATACCAGTATGCTGTCTGAAGCTGGCAAATCTCATATGTGAATAAACACACATGCACTCTTTGCCAGATTCCTGGCCGACATCTAGACCACGGATTTTACCTGTTCAGTGTGCAAGCTGCATAGCAAGAAGGTTTTCTCTTGTAATGGATTTCTG
The DNA here is from genome assembly GCA_013397865.1 of Struthidea cinerea. NCBI lineage: Eukaryota > Metazoa > Chordata > Aves > Passeriformes > Corcoracidae > Struthidea > Struthidea cinerea. Next base: position 597,669 of record VZTI01002117.1, on the reverse strand, counting down.
TAATATTTTGGTTAGCAGAAAACCTTCAGTGAACAGCATCTCACAGCTGAGGCCTACTGTGCAAAAACTGGAAAAATGTTTTCCTTCCTAATGCAATCAGGACAGAGCAGAGCAGGAAAGACTAAAATAAAGAGGACTAAGTAGATGTGAATGCTTTTGTACTTGATCACAAAAGTGCTGATCTAGGTGAGCCTCATCTGGCTCCATAGTGGCCCAAGGAGACATATTTAGGCAAAGCACTCTCTACCCCCTGTCTGAGGCTGTAATACATTCCTGCTCACTGTGATTACCCAGACACGAGCAGAGCCCAGGTTAGGGCAAGACACAGAATCACAGAATATCCTGAGTTGGAAGGGACCCATAATAACCATTGGAGACCATACCCTGGCCCTGGGGAACATGGGGAAGGTACCAAAGGTATTTTGATAAACGTAGGAAAACTGACTGTCATGTCACAACAAAAGGTACAAGAGAAAGAAATAAAGCACAACTGCAATGTTCCTTAAACACCTGTGAAAGTTTGCATTCCGAAGTCTCTTCCAGAAAGTGTTTTAAAGAATTTTATACAGAGGTGGAGTAAAAAAAAAAGCAGGATGAATCCTATTCCGAGAAGATATCAGTTTCCTAATAGATTGACTGATCAGATGAAATTTGTTATTTGGGACATCAGATTTACCATTTTATTAACAGGAGTGACTGTAAGAGAAAAGTAGATAACTGAGGATAGAGAAATAAAATAAAAGAAAATACTATAACAAAGACCCATATGTTTCATTGTGTATAAGGATAATTCTGTACAAAAGATTGAGTCAAAAGCAACTTCAGTCAACAACACTAGTTCATTTAGAGACTTAATTTTAAGTAGTGATGGATTAATTAAAATTCCTGTTCAGAATTACTTCTAGGCTGGATTTCTTCTTCCAGACTCTAACATTAAGTATGCCTTTGCATGAGCCAACCTGACACACACAGAAATTCATTGGAAGAACCTTTTCTTTCTAGCTAACTAGAACCATGGTTCGGGTTGTCAGCCTGCTCAACTTTGCAGTATAGCTTTATGAGTAATTTTCTGAAATAATCTCAGGAATTAGACGAATTCTCAAGCCATCAGTGTTTTGAAGACATCAAAAATATTGTTTAAACCCACAATTCTTTCTAGCTTTAGGAGTTCTTTCCTTACTCTAGGACTAAGGAAAACTTTATTGTTCTTACAAGCTCTATCTGTACCTCAGGGTTTTCAAATATGCTTCAGCAATGAAGATCAGGGAAACATAATTTATCACTGCATAATGTCAGCTTGTCTCTTCATCAATAAGGAATTTAGGATTGCCAGAATGAAATAAAAACCTTCAAGCAAAAATCTGAAGTTGCTTATTTTTTTTGCCTTTCTTTAAAAAGTCAGTCTTTTCCTCCTGCAATTTTGTATGGAGATTTGTCAATTTCAGTGTAATAATATCTTACTCTGCTAGTTCTAGACAAGCCAATTAGAAGTCATTTTCTTTCAGACTCCTTGTATTTTTATGTTATTTTCAAAATTATTAACGTATTAGTCTCCAAATAATCATCTTATTTCCAAGCCATAAGAAGATTCTCTATTACCTTTGGCCTCTGATCTTTCATCTTCTAATATGACAATGTGCTCAAGTATTCTTCAGAAACAGACTGCCTGTTAGCAGAAATATTTGTGGGACTATGGTATTTTTTGTGCTTTGCATACGATGTATTAATTTGGTGTTTTATTACACAAAATTAATATAGAAATAGAATGAATATTTTAATAGACTTTAAACAGGTACATAAAATGTCACTTTATTTTTTGACTCTGTATTTTCCAATTCACAAGGGAAAAATAATGGGGGTATTATTGTAGTATGGGGATCAAATATCCTTTTCCCCTTTGTGTCATTTATTTAGACCATAAATTACCTGAGGAAAAGATTTAAGTGAGTATGCAGCATCTGTATTATTGGTACCTTAGATATATTACATTTGATCACATCTGGACCCAAAATGGATTTTGGAAATAAAACCCCATTATTTTTCTGAAATATTGTAGTCTGGATTACTAACATTCTGCTTTGGAAAAAAGTGTCAGTAAGACAAAACTACCTTACTCCTGTAAAAACACAGCAATGTAGGCACCTCACACTTGTTATCAAGATATTGATGGCTCTAGCAGAACACCATCAAACACTATGGTTTGTTTAGGTAATATTAATGATTGTATGGATTAATGTGGACTATTTAATAGCTGGAACCACTCCAAAAAGCACCAGCAAGGGACTATAAACTTGCACCACATCTGCCTTGGTCAGAAGCACTGTGCTCAAGTCTTAACATATCCTGTCCCAAATGCCATCAGAGAGACGAAAAATCCTAAATACAAAAAGACAACCAGAGAGGATGTCACAAACTGATTCTTTAAATGCAGAATGGTTTTTCAGTGAGGAAGGAGCTTTACTGTAAGAATACAAGAAAGCCTAGGGGAAAGGGTGACAAAACAGATTCTTAACACCCCAAGGGTAACCAACAACTCCAGGGATCTGCTAGAATAATTAGGACTCTGAAAGGGGAAGTTGCATTCAGGTGGCTTTTTGATGTAGCTTTTAGTCTGCACAGACCACCAAGTCTCAAGTGCTAAGTGCAAAGTCATTATACGTAGTAAGAAGTTCTTCGCAAGATTTATTTGTAGGTGTAGCTTTCTGGCATCTCCAAAATAGGGGCTGGACAGACCTGGTATACTTAGATATCAATATGGCTGGATGCCCTGATAAACTTAGATCTCAATAGGCCTGATGTCTTGGACTTCCTGTGACTTTGGAAACAGACATTGAGGGATATTACTCGAGAGCTTTGCTCTTCAAGAACAGCTTTAAGAATTTTTTAATGGTATTAGAAAGGACACTACCATGTTGAATGGTTATCATATTTTTTGTTTCTTTTTGTGTTTACAGGGACACAGCGACATAATATTTTCTTCTAAACAACAGTCATGTTCATTTCTCACAAAATGTAGTACATATTTTGCTGTCTTAAATGAGGAATTTTTAAGTACAGAAATTTACATACCAGGAAAAACATACAGCACTAATGAAACCAGTTGCAAAATAATTTGTGCATCCCCAAATCTACAAATGAATAAAACCTCCTTCTGACTCAATTGCTTCCTGTCTATAGATGGACTGTCTTCCTGCAGTAGCCTGTCAAATTATCACAAACATGTAAACATTGGCTATTTATAAAATTGAGCAAATACTGCACAAATAGGATGTTTAGTATCTAAAACTAGTATTTTTTCACAATTAGCTATATGCAATTTGAGTAACAGACCACACTACTGAAATATTAGCCACAGAACAGTTATTGTTCAAATGTGAAACCCTGTAGGTTTTTGTTGAATACCTCTTTTTTAAAACGAAAAACAACAAAATACATGATAAACTGAATGTCTCACGTCTAAAGATTTTGTAAAATTTGATTTGCTTTATTTTAGTAAAAAGAAAATAAACATGCCAAAGCCTATCATCAAACTTTGATCAAATTTAGAGCCAGTAATAAATTAATACTGTGTAAAACATTCCGAATTCTGGTACCATGATAAAAACCTAAGTCAAACATTTCTGACAGCATGATGTTGACAGGTAATTTGAAGTCAGTAATACACAGGAAACAGAATTTTCCACAGACCTGTTGATGAGAAAGAGCCCTGCAAAGACTATTCTTAGACATCCAAATCAACTCTTGATTCCATCTCTCAAGAAATTGTAGAATAGCATGCAGTCTAAATTGTGCCTTAAATTTCAGTCACCTCCTAAAATATGTGCAGATTCTTTACACCACCAAAGGAGAGAACTTTATGACTTTGAAGGCTTCCAAAATCGACTTTGTCCAAAAATTCACAAGATTCTTGCATTTTTAGCCTCACATACAAAAATCATCGATCTTAAGTCTAAATATAGTCTTTGATTGCTATTATAAAATAAAAATTTGCAAACAAATAAGTGACATAATAAATATGACTAAATTATATCCACATGCACATCATGGTACAAATGCCTGTCTCAAGTAGAGATTGTAGGTCTTAGCAAAACCATCTGTGTGCTTAAGGAAAAAACCTGAGAAAGACGTCTAAGGGAAAAATCTCACACTCTTAAGAACTTTGTGTTTGCACTACATCTCACTGTACTCAAATTAATAATTATGAACTTTACTTTCTTGCATTATATAGAATCCAATTTGCTGAAACACTGAATTGTTATTTATGCAGGACATAATACCTATAGTGTTGCTTCCTTTACCATTGCCCAAATTTCAAAGTCATCATTCAGCAAGAAACAGGACCCTACACAATATTTCAGTTTACCTTCAACTGAGCAATGCACTAACCGACATTATTAGATACAAATTTTTTCTTTACTATAAAATAAATTCTTACTTAAGGGCTGCAAACTTTGTATTTCTGTTGTTTTCACTACTGCATGAGAAGCAGATCCATGCCAGTTATGGGCACCAACCAGAATGTAAATTGGAAATATATGGGTTTAGATGGTTTTTTCTTCAATATCAATAAAAACTGACATTACTGTATTACCACCTGACCTCAGAAACAATTTTTCTCAATGTTAAGGAAAGTATTCCCAGATAAGACAGAACCATCTTTAATTCATTGTGTTTTACAGAATGATTCACATTCCCTTAGCATGAAAAAATCACACAATGAAATGGCATTTCCAATTAAGTGAAATTAGTGGATTTCTTGAAAAAAGAAGAAAAAAGTAATGATACAAATTGAATCAAACAAAAGCTAAAAACATCTCAAATACTTAAAAAGCTAAAAATAAAATAAGTTAGGTAAAAAGCCAGTGGTGGCCAAGTTCTGTGAAACATACTCTGGAAGAATTCGTAGTTTGCTCTTCATATTAACGAAAGGTAGAGTTTTATGGCTTTTGAAATTCAATTTGACTCCCTTCACAGTAGGACTTCACTTTTGGAACTATTAATGCACACTTCAACTGCTCTTCTAAATAAGCCCTTTGATGATTACATTTTAAAATGTAACTACTTTCCAAAAAAAAAAAAATCTATTTATATTTGAGGGGGTTAACAACAAATTATGCCCCCTACTGTTTCTACTTTATTAGTACTCCTGAGTCTTTTCCAATTTCAAGTACAACCTTGAAAATTCCTTTTTCCTTACAAGCTTCTTTTCCATCTGTTTTTCTGTACCAGTACCTGCAGTGACATCAACTAGCAAAGATGGGTCACAAATAATTAATGCTCCTTTATTTTATTTCTTTTAATTTGACAGCATTCATAAATTAAAGCATTGTGAATGGTAGCTGCCAAATGATATTGAAAGTTTAAAGTGAACATCTTGTATTAGTACTAAGCCATAAAAAGGAAACCAACTGTTTGGAAGAAAAGCCCAAAGTTGTAGTTTTGTACACACGCCTATTTAAAGCACATGAGAATAAGGCAAGTCTTAGCGATGGAAAAACGAAAGAACAGGAAAGGATCAAAGAAAACATCAAATAAGACAAGCAGAAATTGCTTACTGGTTCTTTCAGGCCTTTGAACAATCCTGGTCTTCTTATTCTGAATTCCACTTTCATGAAGTGCCTTAAACCAGTCTCTCAATCTGTTTGCAACTTCTCTGAATTCCAGGTCACTGCACACTGAAAAACAAAATGCAGAGCTGTTTAATGTTTTTCTCCAGGGTGCTAAATAGAACTTTTCAAATGATGCCAACAAAATCTCCCAAACCCCCCCAAAAACCAAGCCCCATATAATAATAACAAACATGTATGTTCCACAGTTCTTTTAATGAATTCAGTTGCATTGCTTAGGTATCCCTTCAAAACCCAGTGAAGGTCCTCAGAAATAAATGCCTGGTGTATAAAGTAATTATAAAATTACAGATACCTAGAAATTGAAAACTTACTTTGCAAACTGCTATAAACAGTTGTAGCACAGGTATTTTCAAATCTTACTGCATATGAGCCTGAGACACCCATGACAGTCTTTTGCCTTTTTATTGCCATATTCATTAAGGCAATACTAATGCAAGCCCTACCAGAACAGGTCAGAGATGCAATTTAGGCAGATAATCATGAACTCCCAACCTGCTTTCCTATGCTGAGGCGTGACAAGAGGAAATGGGATTGACAGCAAAAGTGTTTCAACAGTGTGCTGGAAGTTTATATCATGGAATGGAGTTTCACAAGCCAAACTCATGAGCACATAATGGCAAACAGGCAACTGTACAGCCACTTGGTGAGGGAGAGGATGGATTCTTTGACCAGAAATAGAAAAGGCAGAAAAAGCACACCAGACCAAAGAGAGCATCTGTAGCACCAAGAACAGCAGATTAGCAGCAGACTGGCTGAAGTGCTGTACGTACTGGCAGTTCATACAGAAGCCAGCAACAGAAGCAGATATTAGAGAGAGATGTGCAGTCAAGAGGCTTATTCACTGAGAAGACAAAGAAAGAGCATGCTTGAAGCAAGTAGATATCCCTCCCAGAACTCCATCTTCCCATGTGTTTGGGAAAAGTTAGGAAAAGACAAAAGAAATAACAGTATCTGGAAAAAGACCAGCACAGAAAAGACACTGGATGTATCCCTCCTAAGGTAACAAAATACCTTCCACTGCCATTCTCAATAGCTATCACTTCCAAATTGGGATCACTTTCCAGGTCTACCAGCAACTGAATAAGCTACAACCTGAAGAGCTCATACCTAAGTTGGCAGAGCTTCACAGTGACACTCCTGAAAATAAATCTCCAGTTTGCCTACTTTTCCTTTATTGTGTAGCAATCCAACATATTTAGTGACATAGCCTTTAGCGGTTCATTAAATTGAACAACACTGTGAAACACCTATTTGTATTTTAGAATAAGATAGAAATATGTCATTATGTCAACAACTATCAATGTCTGTACAACTGCACACACCTAAGCATTGGATTATTTATTCTTTACTAAAGTCTCTCTTGATACTTTGATTCTATCCATGAAAGACTTAAGTACAATCTATATATACATTTGCATATGTTATGGCCTGACATTTTTATAGAACTTGTATTTGTGCTTCTCTCATGTAACAGAACTATTTATTTTCTGATAATTTGATAGGGAACTAGGAAAAAAATAATGATAAATAGGCATGTGCACTTCAAAAATGTATTACAACAACCAGATGAAAACAGTCTCCTGGTCCAGGACTATATAACATAACTCAAACTTGTGGGAAGTTTATGTTTGCTACAACACCTTCTTGTACCAACCTTTGCAATCAGCTGACAGGTCAGAACAAACAATCAGCTAGTAATTGGGACACCCTGCTCCTCTTTAAATTCCCCTTCCATTACAGCTGTATATTGGGTTTGTATGGCCAGGTTTTGGTAGCAGGAGGCTGCAGAAGCTGCCAGAAGTTTCCTTCATGTCCAGCAGAACCAATGTCAGCTGGCTCCTGGACAGACCCACCAATGGCCAAGGCCGAGCCAATCAGGAATTGAGATTCACTCCTCTGTGACTGCATATTCAAGAAGGAAAAAAGTTATTGCACAGATGTAATTGCAGCCAGAGAACCTGTAGGGAACAACTCCACAGACACCAAGGTCAGTGGAGAAGGAGGGGCAGGAGGTGCTCCAGGCACTAGAGCTGAGATTCCTCTGCAGCCTGTGGTGCAGACCATGGTGAGGCAGCTGTGCCCCTGCAGTCCATGGAGAGCCACGGAGATCCAGAGATCCACCTGCAGCCCCTGGAGGAGACCCATGCCAGAGCAGACAGAAAAGAAAACTACAAATCGATGGGAAACCCATGGTGGGGCAAGTTCTGGGAAGAGACCTGCAGACCCATGGAGAGAGGAGCTCACATTGGAGCAGGTTTCCTGGTAGGACTTGTGACCCCCTGGGGCATCCACCCTGGAGCAGGCTGTGTCTGAAGGACTGCACCCCATGGAAGAGTGACCCACACTGGAGCAGTTCGTGGAGAACTGTTGCCTGTGGGATGAACTCTTGGAGAAGTTAGTGGACCTCGCATGGGAGGGACCCCATGGGGGAGCAGGGAAATGACTCCTCTCCCTGCCCACTGGGAGAAACATCATGTGATGAACTGACTGAAACCCCACTCCCTGTCTCCCTACACAGCTGGATGGGAGGAGGGAGGGTTGGAGGGGAAGGGGTTTTTAAGATTTATTTCGCATCTCATTGTCCTGAATTTTTAGTAATAAATTCAATTAGTATCTTCAAATTGACTTGGTTTTGCCTGTGACAGTATTTGGTGAGTGACCTTTCACAGTCCTTATCTCAGTTAAAGAGATAAGGACTGGGAAAGGTCCTTATCCCTGTCCACTTGCAGAGGAGAGTGATAGAGCGGCTTTGGTGGGCCCCTGGCATCCAGCCCGGGTCAATACAATACAAGGTGAAATAGAGTAATACCGCTCCTTCCCTAACTACCCTCCTTTGGTTTAAGAGAAGGACTTGAATCAAAGGGTATGGAGCACAGCACAACCATTAGGGGTACCTGGACTGCCATCTAACCACTCTGATTTATTGACCCAGCACAATACTGTTTAACACCACCACAGGTCCCAGAAATAACATTGCTATGCTAATGACCTGGCTATTTTCTTCTAAACTCTCTATATGCAGTGCTACTTTGATTAACCCCTGATGCTGAGATGACCTACTCTGAGCCAGCACATAAATTCATCATTTACAGGCACAGACACACACATAAACATCCATATTTACGTGTGTATGTGTGTGTGTATACATATATGAGGCAAAGCACGAGGAACTATCAGTTACAAGTAAAAATGTCTGAACAACATTTAGAGAAAGATTCATATGGCATCTGCATGATTGCGCATGGCTTCCTCCTTTCTAGTAGCAAAGTAAAACAGTAGCAAAATAAACACATCAAAGCTAATAAACTCATGAAGGTGTAAAAACAATGTATAAAGAAAATGAGACAGTACATCTTTGGCTATTTGGTATAAGAATAAAATAGTTTGTTGTTTCAGCATGGTACTAGCCCCTGTCATGTACAATATGACACAGAACATGGTTATGCTTACATATGGACCCCTCTAAATATTCTGTTACATTATATTGTTTGAAGCACTTCTGAAGCATAAAAACAATCAGATAAAAAAAGAAATCAGTTTTTATATTGTGATTACTACGACAAAAAGCCAGTATTATTCTGACAAGAAAATGCGAATATATCAAAAAACCTGCAGACTGACAAAGCAAAAAACGCACAAGTAGGTAAGAACTATGGGGTATCGGTAGAGACAAATAGATTGTTAAAGTAGAACAGCTTTTTCTATGGTTTGAAATTATCATTTGAGCACCTCTGGGTAAAAACCTCCATTTCCTAAGGTACAAGGAGACTGGAATACTTAAGCCATAACAGTGGCAAGAAAGCTGCACTTTTTGTACCCTTGGTTTTTAGTTAATAAAACAATTTACAAAAGAATACCTACTTAGAGGATAGTCAGCAATGGCTTCATTGTACTCAAGTCACTATGGACAGGGAATTTTTTGGTAATAAGAGATAGTTCTACCCACACTGAGTATAGACTAAATGCTCAGACATTCAGTCCAACAAAAAAAGAATGATATTACAGAAGTAATGCTAAAAAGTGCATTGATTTTTGCCACATATATCCCTGCCCATGAACATATATGACTATAATAGCTGGAAAGTAAGAGAATTTGTTAGGTCATTCAAAAAGTAAAAAATGGCGATGCTTAAATAGTGGTTTTATTTATAATCAGATCTTTGAGCATTTTTATATCATTTTAGTACACAGATTCCATGTTACTTCTTTATATAATAAATATAATAACAAGAAAACAGCAACTAATACTAATAATAATATGCAATTTTTCCTTCCTTTTTGTTTCATAATAAAGTCCTACTTCTATACGGAGGCCAAAACAACTAAAGCAATATTTGCACATTCTGAGTAAACTGAGGGCCTCAGATGAGAGAAAGAATTCAATTTAAAGTTCCATATACACAACAGAAAAACTGAAATCTTACAACCTGAGTTATTAAACAGGCATAAAACAATTTCTAACATGTTCCACGTTAAAGATATGACTTTGAATGTCAAATAACTTTAGCTATATCTTTTTTTTTCTAAAAGCATTTATCACACTTCATATTTTTGTTCCTGTTTTGACATGTAAAAAGGAAAGAAGCAGCTAAACAGCCTTTAAAGTAGTAAAATAAACCATTTCATTTTCTCTCACACAGAAACTTATCAACAAGTTTTGTTCAACTTTTCAAGAACATTCAGATGAACGTGTAACAGATGTAAAAGACTAAAGTCTAAAAAGTAGCTTTCAGAAAGTCTTAAGAAGCAGAGAGCAATATCCAGACATTACCACAGTTGCCAATACAACTTGTTTTCCAGAGAAGCTGGGCTGCAGAACATAACTGCAATACGACACAAAAAAATGTCAGACATATTTACTGATAATGTATACATTTGGCTTTGTTTCTAATCTGTATCCTGTCTCAGTACAGTACCTGCCTCAGCTCTGCACCTTAATTCACACGGATTTATGTGAATAAACTTCATGTTCTGTAACAGAGATGATCAACCTAACAATCCATTTTCACTACAACGCTATTTGCCATTGAAAAATGCTTGCTCAGGGTTATGCTGTATGATGAAAAATTATATTAATTAATGGGTTGATACATACCAGAAAATGTTTAGGGACTTTTCATCCTGGTGATGAGCTTGTAAAGATACACAGCAGTGAAATTATTGTGTGAATTTGTCTGTACTGATTTAAAATAGGTCAAGATGAGGCAAGTCAGACCTATTCAGACTATTATTTCACCTGATAGACTGGGAGATAAATCTTTAATGGCGAAAGACAGACAGTAGAGGTTGTAGAAGGTTAGACAGTAATCAAAAAATGCATATTAAATCACATGAATCCACTCAAGAACCTGCCAAGAAGTACTACTGTTTTTGTATAATGCCAATGCAAGGCAATTCTGCTATTACAATCAATTTCAGTAGCCATTAAGAGAATTAGTACAAGGTAATACGAAGTCACTAGCTCAAAGGTTACTGGAGTCTACTGTCATTTCAAGCAATGAGACTGTCTTCTAAAACTAACAGCTATGGCTATGCAAAAAGCAAAGGCATCTGAAAACTTATTGGTATTTAATCCAGAGATATCTTTATGATAAATATTATTTAAATGTTAGATGGAACCAACTGTTCAATCTGTTTTCACGTACAGTAAATGTTATGATTTTTGTTGGAATTTAAATATACTTTACAGATTGAAAGTAAAATATTTGAAAACCTTTTAGTGCCTTTCAACTCAAGCTAATTAATGAAGTAAAAATAGTGTTACTGAAAGCTGTAAAGACATGCAGAACGTATTTTAGTACTAGCATAATGGATTGAATTCCCTGACATATTTAAACCAGACTTAGCTTCCTGACATAAGAGAAAGTAAGTTATTTTAACAGTGCTTACTTTTTATGTAAACACAGACACATACAAAATTATCTTTAGCTTCGTAAGTATTGAATGGACATGGACATAATGAGCACACTGAAATACTGTTATATCAAGGAGTAGCTTTCACTAAGTGAAGGGTCAAAAAAGTGATTTAGAAAAAAAAAGAAGTAATAAACACACCACACACTACGCAGAGGATCTTCCTCAGCACACACAATCTCAGTCAATCAGGCAGAACTATACTCATAAATTCACTTATACAATAAAATAACCAGGAAGTAAATATAACGAGAGTACATAGAAAACTTGAAGAACAGGGTACACATCAACCACATTTTAGAGTCAACTAGTAATTACTCCATGTAAGATGGGCAACTGATCCGTCAGTGTGTGCTAAAGCAAGACTTCTTGCTATTCAAATTTTTTCCACATACTGGAATCACTGCATATGACTTAAAAAAACATTGCAATTAAAAAACAATATGATATTTTTTGATTCACAGAAGCAAACAATAATATATGTTGAAAGGGAACTCTAGAACTAGTTCAGTCTTACTCTTTGCTGAAAGCAGGTCTAATTACCTCAGGTTGCTCAGGGCAGTGTCCCGTCATTCATGTCCTGTGACCATCACACAATTCACGTGAAGGTTCCTCAGTATTTGAGAGACAGCCCCTCTTTGAAAGGAACTACTATCAACTATTTTGTAGCTATATACTGTTCTCCCTGAAAAGTACAAGAGTATTTCCTCATGCTGTAACTTGAGGATTGCATCCATCTGTCCAGGATTGCTAGACCCCCAGAAACCTGGTTACAGCAGCAATTCTGAATCAGCTGTGAGCAGGAGTATTAGGAGCAGTCCACAGCTGATGCTCACATAGCCCAATGCCCTTTCAACGCATTACCTACCACTCATGTACTATCCTATGGCTGCACAGTAAATGTTGAGCATCTGTTCCAGCATGGGCATTTAAACATTCTTCTGAAAATACAATAACCCTAAAATTGCCTTTAGAACTCAGTGCTGCCTTTAAAGACAGTATCTACCATAGTAAGCTGGAACATTACAGCACACGTACCTACTCGGTGTCAGTACTCTGGCAAGGCTGCCATTCTGCACAGGTTTACTGATTTAGCCCTGAGGAACTGATTGCTTGGACTGAAAATTCCTGGCTCCAGACAAAGGGCTAGTACCCATGTGGCTAACTCTAAATGTCTAAGAATTGTATGCAAGTGACTTACAATTCCTGTAATATACAGCAGCACTTCTAGCTCTGTCACAAATGGGAAGAGCAACATATGGCAAAAAGAAATGTGCTAGCAAAACGCAATAAATTTGGCAGAAGGACAAAAATCCCTCCAAACCTGTAACTAAAGGATAGGACAGCCATTTCAGTCATCTTTTTACAGTCCCGTATGTACAGTTAGAACTGTTTTTTATTTTGTTTTAAAAAGGTTGTAAACCAAAAAATATCATGCATATACTTCTATTTCTATAAGCTGATGTTTACCAGCCATCTGTTACCTCTAGGGCCAGTGATTTTAGGAAGATAATACCTTGAAATTAACAAATAAAAGCATCCTTATTTCCTTACTATTTAACTAAACATAATGAATTTTCTACTTCGGTTAGTCTATGTTATGAGATAATTAATACAAATGCTGCAGATACCATATCAGGGAACTGCAGCTGCTTATTCTTACTGCCCCAAATTAATGTTCCATACAGACATTCTGCACATGATTAATGCTTCATAAAATGCAAAATGATTTCAATTAAATTACATTTTCATAAAATAAATCTGATCTTTTTGTGTCCTCATGGTTTTTAAAGACTTCACATTTAAACATAATAATAATATCTGAGTGCAGAGAAAATAGTAGTAACCACAACATACAGAATTTATGTGCCAAGTTACTGTCTTCAACTTAAAATATGTGGACTTACAAAAACATTACAATTAAATAAGACAATACTGATTCTTTGGTCTCTCAGAAGTATCACACACCTAATGTGGAATTTGCTAATTTATTTTCTGGAGGACAGTCAATGTATATGGCTTCCTTTACTAACTGCTGCTAACCCTTAGTGTCAGCTAACATTTCTCATCATGCTCTGTTATTCCAAACTACTCATTTCTGAGGATGAAAATGATGCTATTAATCTGTAAATTGTGTAGTTATGAACACAGACAGCAAAAGAAGATAGCAAAGAGATGTTCCACTGTAATATGTTACAATCCAAGATAAATTTCAAGTATTTCTGTATATTCAATTGAATCCAGTATTTCACGTAATAGAAGACACGGGAAGTATCAAATAGGGACAGACCAAAAATTGTCTTAGTGGTGAAAACTTTTAAGGAAACCAAAACCCAAAGGTGTGACAGTTTTCCAAATTCAGTTTTAAGGATTCCTGAAAGCACTACATGGCTCTGGGACAAAGTCTGGACATTTTCTTCCCTTCAAGATCATGACTGACAGAGTCCTGCAAAGACTTCTTGCATTTCACATACAACCCTTGAAACATAGTAGACGAAGGTAAAAAGATCACTGAACAATGCACTTTATAAAGAAAACTTAAAAATATGTATACATTATTTCACCATTTCAAATTAGGTATTTTCTGAAATCAGAAATGTTTTGTGCTGATAAGAGACTTTAAAAGTGTATCACATCAGATAACCACGCACAGAACCTAGAAGGGACTGATGGACCTTTCTTTCCATGGTGAGGGAAAATTATCATTGTTCCTCACTACTACCATCTACTGATTTGCACTTTTCCTCTGGCAGGGAAGGGCAGCAGAATTGAACAGTGGACTGAACAACCACCCTTTAATAGAAATTGACTACAATCTGCTCTGCAAGAGTCTGGCATTAAGGAATTTTACATCATATTGGATCCCACTGAAGTCTAACAGATCCAGGGCTGCATTGCAGCAATTTTTTTTTCATATTTAGATTGTGATCTGATGCTTTAAACCACTTTTTATTTACTCTAACCATTTGCTTGTGTGTTCTTCTTGAATGTTTAATCACTAACATTGCTCTTAATCGTGTAAAATTGTTCATTAAAGAGCACAGTTGCCTGTAGACTTTTCAGTGAGGACCAAGAGGGTATAATTACTCAAATTTAGCTCATTATTTATATCTTCCCTAAAGTAGGGCCAACAGAGATAGACAAGCTCTTTCTCTACTGTTGAAGAAACCTATGACAGTTAATCCATTATATAGTAATGGAACAGCAGGACCCAATTCCCTGGCACAGGAACTACAGGCAGTGAGATGCAAACTTTACTACACTGCACCACCACCTCAGTGAAATCAGAATGCTGGTTAAGTAAATTTAATCTGCAGCTGTGTCTCCACACAAATTCACTAATCAAAAGTATAAGGAGAAATGCAGAAACTAACGAGTTTAAAAAGATATGATTAGGGCACAAATATCCAAAATGTTTACAAATGCATACATAAAATATGTTAGCAAAGTGCAATTATGTTTTTCTACTCTATGCATTCAGCACTGAATGGATTGTTCATGAATGTCTGATGCAGATCAGGGAATTTTTATGAGATGTATATGAATATTCATAGAGATAGGAATTTATTTAGCCTTGGTAATTTCTAAAGTGGTTATTCCTACACATCTTTTAAATCCAAAAATCTTGCATTACCAGCAGTGATCCTCGTATGTGTTTCAGAGAACCTTTAACACACGGAGTAAACTGTGTGTAACAAAAATCAACGTCAGATCCAAACCAAACACCATGAGGGATCAGTCTTGGTATCATGATAGGTTTCAGAAAATGCTTCTTTTCCAGCCATTGTCGTTCTGCTGGCTACCTGCATGCAGGGTGTCTGCATGTCAGCTTTGCAAGTACAGAAATTTTTGAAAGGAGCTGCTTACAGAAGGCACAAATCAGCACCATGTGTATGCAGAACAGAACAGGGCTCTCTTAAAATCCTTATCCTATTGAAATCAGTAGTAAAATTCTTGCTGATTTCAGTACAGCCAGAATTTCACCCCCACTTTGCTGCTGTCCAGACCAACTATTTGGTTCTTTGAAGAGGAAAGGAATGCTGACACTGATCAACACAGTGATGATTATTTAAACAATTCTGTTGACATTTTTCATAATGAAAAATTACATTTAATAAATTTTGCAGTCTCTTAAAAGAAAAATATAACCTTTTTGCTTAAAGAAATATGACATCTTTTTTTAAAAAAATCTATACAAGAAAATGTGCTGGATATCAGACAAAATCTATATAATTAGAATGTACATTATATTTCCACATGGTGATTAAGAACCTTTCAAGGCAAAAAGAGCATGGGCAATTAGAGATGCCACATAGTAATTTATTCAGTTATAATTTTACTTGTTAATCATAAGCCACGAAAGGCATTTGTACTAACTGGTTGTGCTGATTATCAGCACCATTGCCTACAGCTGAAAAGAACTGCCAAATATCATCATCTGTGAGCCTCTTCACCACTGCATCTGAGACTTCCAAACTATTGTCCCTAATAATGGCATCACTGTTTCGAATTGTTTACAAAATCTGTAGAAGTGTTTAAACTGTCAGTGACATCAGCAAGAGTCTGATAATAATGCACCAGTAGCTGACACTTAAAAGTGAAAAACAAAATCAGTACTTTAATTATTTTAACAAATATTTAAATACCTACTGATAATGGTTTTGAAGATATTCTAGTAAGAACAGTAAGAAATATTTATAGTGTGAAATTATGTCTATTTCTCACATAGATTCTTCTGTTCTCTGTCAAAAGACTTTTAACATCATTTTCTAGCTATTATTCCTTTTGTTACTGAAATTCAATTTCATGCATGTTTCCCTTCTGTCCCTTTTGGGCTGTGCTCTTAGAAGTATTTTGTATTTCTGAAAACACATCAATAACTACAGAGAAACATGCAGAAATACATCACAGTGATATCTGAATTTCTGCGGTCACACAAAAGTAGGCAAGTTCCTCATTTCTTCAACAACGATCACCATTAAAACAACAGGGCACTACAGAGTCCTGCCTGACTATTCTATTCTGTAGGGCCAGCTGCATCACTAGGCTATACAGGTAGTTTTAAAGACACAGGCCCTGACAGACACATGTGAATTCACTGTGGTCAAATCCCATGTCTTGTCACCACTGCACTGAGCGCAGAATTTTGTTGCTTTCCCATCTGCGTGGCTCCTTGCCTCCCTTTCAAGATGTTGATATTGCTCCTCAATGACTTGCAGACAACAGCAAATTCACGTTTAGCAAGGTGAAGCTGAGGCACAGCAAATCTGTGCAAAGACTACTGGATTCAACAGCAGGCACCACCACCGAAAGAATTAACTTGCAGTGTAAATGAGTAAAAGTTTAAGAGTTTCTCCATGGCTCTTATTTCTCAAACAAACAGAAATCCTGGTTCCGCTTAGTGGGAGTTTTGTCACCAATTTCAGTACCAGTTTTGCATTCAACAAATACGAAAAACCCTTACTGCTACTGCATAAAACCTCACAACTTCCTCCAGGTTTCACAGTTGTAATTTGAAGGCTATTGCTTGAATATCTGAACTGACTTGGCATTTTATTTAATTACTGCTGCCTGCATATATTAATTCATTAATTAAAAGGACATCATCAACACGTTTCTACTTTAAGAACTAACAGCGCTATTATTTCTTAATATGCAATCAACTTACAGAGAAAAAACACTAGTTTACTCTCATTTTATACTGAATTCCTGCTTTAGAAACAAAAGTTTCTAAGTTTCTAGGGCTGCCCATGGATTGGTAAATTGGTAACTTGATGAAAAATAAATACAACATAATCCTACAACATACTGTACACGGCAGAGAGTATCTTTTTTATAACTTATAGCCACACCTGGAAGTCTAATAGGACTGGATGTACTATGTAATTTTAAAGAGGACTGGAACACCTCTCCTATGAAGACAGCTGAGAGAGTTGGGGCTGTTCAGCGACTGGAGAAGAGAAGGTTGTGTGGAGACCTCATAGGAACCTTCCAGTATCTCAAGAGAGGCTACAGGGAAGCTGGAGAGGAACTCTACATCAGAAACTGTAGTGATGGGAGAAGGAGTAATGGGTATAAACTGAAAGAGGGGCAATTTAGGTTAGATACTAGGAAGAAATTCTTTCCTGTGAGGGTGATGAGGTACTGGAACGGGTTGCCCAGGGAGGTTGTGGATGCTCCAACCCTGAAGGGTTCAAGGCCAGGTTGGATAAGGCCTTGAGCAACATGCTCTCTTGCAGCCTCCTTTAGATACTGGAAGGCTGCTATAAGCTCTACCCAGAGCCTTCTCTTCTCCAGGCTGAACAGCCGCAGGTCTCTCAGCCCTTCTGAGCATCATTGTGGCCCCCCTCTAGGCTCCAGCAGGTCCGTGTCCTTTTTATGCTGGGGATCCCAGAGCTGATGGCTGTGACTAAATAAATTTTTGCAGGACATGACGCAGTATGGTCAGCAGTTGCCACCATGGTAATGTGGTTTAACTTTCTGTACAAGAAACTTCAGTACAACTTCATCTAGTATTTTGAAATCAGCC
The DNA here is from genome assembly GCA_013397865.1 of Struthidea cinerea. NCBI lineage: Eukaryota > Metazoa > Chordata > Aves > Passeriformes > Corcoracidae > Struthidea > Struthidea cinerea. The sequence goes on along the minus strand of VZTI01002117.1, from coordinate 579,597 downwards.
AGTAACTTGAGCTGTGAAAAAATTTCTTTAAAAAAAATTACATTGAACCCTAATGTTTCCAAGTTGATAAGGGAAGTTACAATAAGAACAGACTTCCCACCAAACCCAAAGGCATTGAATTTGCATTTTAAAATGGTATCAAAACTGTTGTTTAAGCCTCAGAACATAGAAATAAAACAAAAACTCATTAAAGCTTAAAACTTTACAAGAAACTGACTTTCTTGTACAGGCTGAGAAGAACAAAATATATAAAAAACCCATAGAAAATAATTTGGTTTTATTATCTTCCAGATACTAGAAATTAAATTTGTGTATTTTGCTGTTTATGCCTCAAGGTATGTTATACTGCATTTGGGGCAAATCTATTAAACAAAAAAGTAAGTGGGCAGATTCCTAAACAGAATCATAACTTAGCAATCTAATTAAAATAAGCCTGCTCACTTGGAATAGTATTTCACTTGGAAGGGACCTACAATAGTCCAGCTGCCTGAGCAGTTCAGGGCTGACTATAACCCAACACGTGTTATTAAAGGCATCGTCCAAATGCCTCTAACACTGACAGGATCGGGGCATTGACCACCTCTCTAGGAAGGTTGTTCCACTGTTTGACCACCTTCTCAGCAACAAAATGCTTCCAAATGTCCATTCTAGCCCTCCAGTGGTGCAGCTCTGAAGCATTCCCATGTGTCCTATCACTGGATACCAAGGAGAAGAGGTCAGCAGCTCCCTCTCCACCTCTTCAGGAAGCTGTAGAGACCAATAAAGTCACCCTTCGGACTCCTCCTCCTCTCCAAGCTAGACAAGCTCAAAATTCTCATCTTCTCACAGTACATTGTTTCTATCCCTGTCACCAGCTTTGCTGGTCTCCTCTGGATGCATCCAAGGACCTTCACATCCTTCTTGACATGTGGGGCCCAGAACTGCACAGAGCACTGAGGGTGAGGACCCCAAGGCTGAGTGCAGCGGGACAGTCACCTCTGTTGGTTGTCTGGTCGTGCTGTGCCTGATGCACCCCAGGATGGGGTTTTGCCCTCTGGCTTGCAGGACACACCCTGCTGACTCACACTGAGCTGCTGCCGACCAGCACCCCCAGACCCCTCTTGGCAGGGCTGCTCTCCAGCCACTCCTCTCCCAGTTTAGACTTGTGCCCAGCATTACTCAGTAATACTGTTCCTTTCAACAGGAGTCAGCATGAGGGAGCTGTGCCCAGATAATATCAGTGTACAACACTCAGTCCATTGAACTCAAAACCACTCCCACTACCACCATGACACTGCTGTATAAAATACCTGATGTAAACAAATAGCTGACCAAAATAAATTAAATGTATACTTAATGTCTAGAAACTGCTTAAAGGCCAAAAATGTCCGAGAGTTAAGTAAGTCTCTTAGAAGAAATTAACAAACAAGGAAACATAAGCCATGACATTTTCCACACACTGACATCGATCACCTGTGAAGAAGATGCAGGCAACAGCTCCTCTGATTATTCAGTCACTCAACAGTGATGACAATTAGAAGAACCTTCCTGAGGATATAAGCAGTGGCAATAGCCCACAGGGGAGCAATTCATACAAACTCTCCAAAATCTCCCTGAAAGGTAGTCAACTAGGTACATTAGGTATCTAGATTTTGTTTCTCATTTACTATACACACACACACACACAAAATAGTTCAGCTCTTCAGCAGAAGATAGGAACATGCATAAATATATGGCTGAATATAGACATAAAAAACCAGTGAGTTTCTCTCCTCTCTTCTATCTAGACAAGGCAGCTGAGCACCTGCCTTGTGGGCACAAAACAGCTCCCAAGCCAAAGGTGTAATTAAAGAATCATCACCTCCTTGCTATCCACATTGTCTTTTTTTACCTTTCTCGCCTTTCTAGGCTGTTTCTTTCTTTAGTCCCTCACATTGTGAAGTGTCAAGAGCTAATGAACTACACATTATTTATATTTTATTGTACAACACATAATCCAGGTGTCCCATTTTAATCACTTTAGTCTTGAAAAATTTCCTGTGAAATGAAGCATTAGTTACTCAGCAAATACTTCTGTAACAAAATAGCTTTTATCATTATCATACTGTTACCAAGTGACTTTTTTCCTGGCAAAAATAGTAGGTATTCATTTTTTGAAAAATACTACAATGTAGAACTTTTTTTCAGAAAGGTAAGATGCTGAATAGTTTAATCTAAATTAATTGATTGAGATTTATGCAATCGCTACAAAGAAATGCAGATATGTGTAATTTTCTCTTATAGCACTGAAAGAAGCAAGGAAATTGTCTTCAGGAAAATATCCATTTTTTGTATGGCCTGATATTGCACCGATAAAGGAAATTCAAAGTTGTAAAAAATTAAATAATGAAGGCTAACACCGAGACACTGATAGCAAAAACTAAGATCTCTGTAAAGATCGCAATAGGCAGATGCATTTTGTTTTCACAGTTACTGTTCAGATTCCATTGCAAAAGAAATTTCTTGTCATTCAAAATAACACTAATAATTTATAATGCTTGATAAGGATTTTATATTTGCTTTTGATTTATGCAACAGAATGTTACACTTTCTGTCTATGTGATACAATGGAACAAACTGCTCAATCATATAGGAAAACAATTCCCACATTTCACCTTTTTAGAATGCTGTTCTTTATCTACCCCAAAACTCTGGAAATGAAAAGTAAATTCAGATTATAGCAGAAGCTCTGACCAGACCATTTCACGTTCAGCTCTCCCAGAAGAGTGTACCATACAAGTTTCAAGTCATTAAGCTGCAAGCCTCCAGGACACACCAGATTCACAGCATGTGCAGTGCAGGCGATCTGCACATATGGACTGGCTGTCTGCCTAGTGCTTAACAGACACATGCCAACCCCATCAATCTCTTTGCAAATGCCTTCTTAATGGACATAGGCATTTCTGTTTCCATTATGTGCGGCTCCTTAAACAGCACAAGGGGCATTCTTCCAGTCTGAAGAAAACTTGCTTCAAGGTAGAGCAATAAAAAAAAGGAAGAGTAGATTCTTGTCTTGGGGTGACTTTATGATGTGTATCCCCTATCGCTACCCTATGCCCACCAATCTTTTCTGTGTCTTTAAACTGAGCCTGAGAAGGACACAAAACAAAAAAAAACAAAACAAAGACAAAAAACGTTTCAAAGCAGTTGTTTCAAGGACACAGAGATACGCTCCTCTGTTTCTGCGGTACCCTTGGGGTTTTTTTTCCCTCAGCCAATTTTTTTCGGCTCTTTTTTTTTCCAGCGAGAGACGGAGGGTTGAATTTCGTTTTCCTAGGATTTTTTTGGTTTGTTTTTTTTTTTTTTTTTGTTCTCTTCTTCTCTTCTGGACTGTTTCAACAACATCTGAACACATCAGGAGAATTTTCCCGGAGGCCCGGCAGGGTGGGGCCTCACCAACCCAGCTCTGAGGAGGAGAGAGACCACACCTACAGAAGACCTCTGAAATCTTCCCAGGTTTTCTCTCCACACAGAGAGAGATCTCATTATTTAGCATTATTATTCCCCTCCTGTGTGTTTGTTAAATAAATAGTTCTTTATCTCTTTCACTTTCCTTTGAGGAAAACTTTTTTTTTTCCCGAACCTGGGGGGAAGGGTGGTTGCAACCTGACTTCTATCAGAGGATATTCTCCTCCTGATTTGCCCAAACTAGGACAATTCTGTAATTATTCCATGACGTCTGTGGTAATGAAATTCAGTAGAATTTTATCTTTATGCTGTATATAGTTAACTTGCTTCTATATAAATATATATATATAGCTAGGAATTTAAAAATTACTTGCAAGGCTTCTTGTGTTCTTCATTAATAAATATACATGTGCTATAGTTCTCAGAACATTTTTTAAAGCTTTTTCTCTTTCACAGGTCTTCACAGCTAACCAAAATTGTCCCACTAATTGCCACCGAAAGTTACAAAATCACTCATGAGGTTATATCATGATAGACAATTAGAATGTAAACTTTTTTGGTTTACATTTTGTGCATCAAAAGAATTTCATATGATGAAATGTTGAAAGTGCTTGGACCATTTTCACTGGAGAAGAAAACAGTGGGATCTTATAAATGTAAATAAATACCTGGAGGGAGGACATAAAAACAGAACCAGGCTCTTTTCAGTGGTTCCCAGTGACAGGGCAAGAAGCAATGGGCACAGAGTGAAACAAGAGGTTTCTGCTGGACATGAGGAACAGTTTGCTGTGAGAGTGACTGAGTTGTCCAGAGAGGTTGTAGAGGCTCCATCCTCAGAGATAGTCTAAAGTTGTCTGAACATCGTCGTGAGCAACCTGTTCTAGGTGGCCCTGCTTGAGCAGGGGGATGGAGCAAGAACACCTCCAGAGGTCACTTTCAAACTCAACCATTCCGCTAGTCTGTGATTCTGTAATATTGGTGTGTGGCCTGGTAAAAGTTTGGTAGCAGAAATATCTTACTGATAATTTCAAACATCTCAACAAAAATCAGTTCAAGTGATGGTATAATTTAATTCGCCATTTACTGGATCTTTATTCAGATTCCCTGTGCTAGTTGCACAGGTTATTTTGGGAAAAAAAGGATATTCCTGTCTTCTTACTCCTTCTGCACTAAGCAGTTTTCCACCTCCACCTTGCCCCCAGCCCCCAGCTTACTTCTGCACTTGTTTCTGGTTTTGAAAAGAGAAATAGAGCAAATCAAAAACCTGACCCCTTGGTTATATCAAAGTCTATTGTTACAATACACAACTGATTTTAAATCTCTCCCAATACGTTGGAGAACTTTTGATATAGATTAAAAAGAAAAAAGGAAAAATCTTTATGACACTGGGTATCCCTTATTACAAATCTTTATGTAAAAGACTGAATTAATTTTGAATAAACTAAAATAGCAAATGAAACAATTTAAGATAAATGAGCAATGTACTGTTTATCATTCACTCTAACTCTCCTACTGTAACTTACAAGAACTAATACCTTAGAATTATCACTTGCAGAATGAAGTTTTACATGGTTTCTGCAAAAATAGTACAAAGTGGCCTATAGAAAGGGGCAAAAGACACAGAAAGTAGTAATATATAGTTCTTCAACATAAGAAAATTAGCTGTTCTCCAGAAAGGGAATATACTTCACCTAGAAAGCTGAATTTCTGCATTTACTCTGTACTGAGCGCTGCATTCCTGCCAATGCTAAGAACCTTTTTCAAGAAGCTCAAGAAATCAGTTCCCTAGCATCACTGACTGACATCAACAAACTTCTAACAACCCGCAGTGCGATGCAGGAGAAACATCCTGACAGACTGGCATCTTACACGACAAGGTCCATGCTGCCCACAAACGAACACTACAGAGGTGTGGGCTGTAACAGGTGCAGGCTGCTAATCCTTACAGTCAGTGAGAGCTCTCACTAATAATTAAAAGACCATCTGGATGAACTGTGGACATGGTAAATCCATGCTTGCATTACAAAATCTACTTTTAAACCTAGCAAATGAAATTCTAGAGATGTCAAGAAATAAACACTTGTACACAATAGCCTTGTGAATAACTGCATTGATCTCTAGCTTTCTTTTTCTAAGCAGCAAACTGTCACAGATGCTCGTCTCTGACAACTGTCTCCATCCTTTAGCCTTGACACGCTATATCCTATTGGCTATTTTCAGCTTTTGACTCAGAAAAAATACTTTTAGGGATCAATCGGTAGTCTTTAAAGCTGGTGGACAACTCTTCTAAATTATTCCACTCTGTAGTAATTTTCTTTTAAATTTGCTTCCCTAATGTCATGTGTCCTATTTTCTCTGAAGTCTAGTTATGACCCAATGCTCAACTAAACGGTCAGAAACATCCCAACTGAACTGGATATACTTAGACAAACTCTGGGTTTTTTTCTCTTTAATAGATTTAAACAGGGCAAAACACAAAACCAAAGAGAACTACTATTTTCTTTGTTTTTCTGAGCCACAGCAGTATTTTGTTCACTTTGCTAAAACTATACACTCTTTTTGTGTTTCTTTTCTGAAGCTGAACCTTTAGAAAGAAGGTAACTACATAACACCAGCAATTTAGTGGCCTCTATCTTCAACATATTTTTTAATCCTCTTAAATTGTATATACAGAAATACAACAGAGGGTGATCAACTTCAAATACTGACCTTAAAAGAAAACTATACCAAAAAAATCAGAATCCTATGAGGCACAGTAAACTGTGTTATAAACTTGCTTAAAACCTTCAACAACACCTGAATTCAGATAAGGAGAGAATCCTGCTGAAGAGACCAAACAGAACAAAACTGTCTTAATTACTTAGTTTCCACTTAAACTGGCTTTACAACTCTCTTTTTAAATGTTTCATGCTCCACTCCTGTTCTCAGGAATTTATAAAAAACCTCTATTATAAAGAGGATAAATAATGCAAAAAATTTTGACAGAAATTATTACTGAAGTTGAATCAATACAGAATTTCTTATGACTTGTACTCTTAGAAATGGGAAGTAGAATATTTGTTTGTTGGGTTTTTTTTCCTACAAAAACATATTTCAGTACTAGCAAATCACAATATAAAGCCATTTAATTTTAGGGGGTAGTTATGTTTTAAAGGTGCCACCATGCTAATGAGCTAAAGCTTAACAATTTGACACAACTGATCAAGTGCTGATGCCAGCATGCAAGGTGGCTGTAGCACTTGATCTTGCAGTATCAGCAGTAAGAGTTAAAACAGATGCCACAGCTAATTTCATGGATCATGGTGCCTTCACGAAAGAAGTTGGGTTTTTCATTTTCCATGAAGACTTTAATGCTTTATTTAGAGGATTTCTGACATGTAAAGTAATCTGCATCTGGGATATAAAATAAAGATATCAAGAGAAAATAAAATTAGTATTGTATTTTGTGATGAAGAGAAAAAGCAGCACAGTTGGGTAATTACTATAATTTGAGGCACATAGGATTGATCTAATAATTTTATTACTATATGTTGTCATAATGCTGATTCATCAAGAATACAAAAACAAAATCTGTATTTACGAACAAAAAACCTGCCCTGTTGGCAGTGAAAACAGTCAAGATATGAAAATGTATTACTTGGAATAGATTTAGATCATGCTGACATTAGTACATATTCTTACCAAGACTGAGTAAATCTGTAGTAGCCTCCATGAAGCATCAAAGCTAGCAGGACTGTTTTGCATGCAAAGAAAGGATGGGGGGTTTTTGGAAATACATCTTTCTCTTGCTTAAAGACACTGAGAAGCGTGTAAGGATTGTCCTGCAGAGTTATTGTTAAGTACCTTTTTCTAATACTGTTACATTTCTGTCTAACACTGACTGCATCATCATTTGAAACTCTTAGAAATTACCGCAGCTAGAAATGAGTGATGTGAACACGGCCTAGGTGTCATCATACCTTCAATGCACAGACAGACGTTTACAGAGCATCACTGAATATGCACTACCACATTAAAATGTCCAGTAGTGCTTTAAAATTTTACACCAACCAAGAGGACAATGGTTCTCAACTCTGAAAGAGTGTTCAAACATTTATGCGAAAAAAGCAAAAGTGAAACAGTAAATTAATATTGTTCTGTATTGTCTGTATGCTCAGGAGAGGTGATAAAGATTTTTTTTAGAGAAAACTTGTACTTTTATGTGTAAGAACTGATTATATATTTATTATTGAAAAATTGGACTGTAACCAAGTAAGGATATGCCAAGTAAACTTTTTTCCTTGCGTAATAAGTTACTGGAATATTTGCTTAAAATTAGCTCAAGTAGAAACTAGTTACCATGACAGAGGCGACCTTCAAGGAATAAATGAGATCCAACATGTATGTTAAAAAAAAAAAATTGGGCCACCATATCACCAGGATATTAACTCTGTAATTAACACATTAAACTTCTGTCAATTTCAGTGTAGCAGCTGTAGAAACATCAGCAAGAGCTGCCAAAGACAGACTTTTTAATCCCTGTCTTCTAAAGGACTTTGATATTTTAAAGAAAATACTAAAATTCTAGCAGCTATTAGAACAGTCACTTCAGAAAAGTGATACTGCAACTATTTAACAGGGAGCACAGATAGCACAGTTGAAGTAGTAAAATAAATAGGATATTGAAGTACAAAAGACTCAATTAATATTATTGAGAACTGGTTGCCGAAAGGGTATCACATGTTCTTTAAACACTCAGTTTACAGTCTACTTGAAGAGGACTCCATGAATCTCATTGATCCACTTTCAGAAGAGTACTGAACCATCATCAGTCCATTCCTGAGCTTCCTAAGGCTCTCAAGTAGCTTCACTGTTCAATAAACTGACATACTTACAGAAAAAATAATTCAGAATCAGGTTATGCAATTAGCACCACATGTTTTATCTTCAAAAAATAAGAAGGAGGAGCAAATTAAGTAATTTAAAGTAATTACCTGATTTACAAAAAAATCTGATTTTTCTAGCAGTTCTCTCACACTGGTGAGTAATGACTTTTAAATATTACTGCATATTGATGGTATAAAAATAGTGTCAGTAAAAAAATATTATCATCGCATCAGTAACTGAGACACAAACAGAGCAGCATCCTGTTAACTTTTTTGTACATTGCATGAACAGAAAGATAATACTGATCCAGATACTTAGCATATGATCTGCATCTCTTTGCTTATTTATTCTCAATACAACTACTGTGACACATTTCTAAAGCCTTTAATGTACCGTAAGATTGGCAAGGCCCCTTCATTTACATAATTAAGGCAATTATAGCCATTATAATCGAATGCAACACCATTTTAATGGTCTGGACTATATTTAAGCTTCCAGCTTTATAAGCCATGGAAGCTGGTTGGCAGAGAGCAAAAGAAATTAATGAATATATCCTAAAAAAGCATGCTCTCATGACTACCTAAAATAGTTTCATAGAGTTTGTTGTGCTACACAGATTAAACTTTCCAAATAATTTGGGTGTTTTGGGGACTCTAGGACTGAATTTGTTCAAGAATTGTTCCAAGATCTTAGTTAAAGTTATTAAACATACAATGAAAACAGCATTAATGATCTTCTATCATCATAACAGCTTGCCTAACTCTCTTAAAATTGCAGCAACACACACAAAACCACAGGCTGATACACTGTAGATAACTTTTCCGCCTCTAAAGGCATATTCACCATTTGGGCTTTGCCTCCTACTAAAACACAAGGGAAAAGGAAGTAAAGAAATCAATCAAGCTAATTAAAATTTTCATAATAAATCATTTTGAAGCAACCTCTTACAGAAAAATCTTTTCCTCTGTGTATGAATACTTTGTAGTAGTAAGAAAACAATTCTGAATGACTAATTACTCACCTTGTATATATTGAGTCTTTACCTAAAAAGAAGCAGTGTCTATAAATGGCCCTGAGTGATGGAACAACCCCACAGAAATCAAGGATTACAAAAGAGGCAATGCATTCCAAACATCCACCCCACGTGTATAAGCTCGCTCCCACACGCTTAGAGTGAACCAGCTAGCTTTGCTTGAGATGCAGTTTGGGAACTTCACCCTGAATTGCTCCCTACACACTGGATGGAAAAGGAATCCCATGCTGTGCCCAGCTCCTCCAACATGCACACCTGTTTTCTAAGCCACAACTTGCACAGGACATACATGCCCTCGATGTCCTGTGATAAGAAGTACTCACACAGTGAGCAGAGATGCAACACTGACATTATTTCAGAAGTTAAAAACTGTATTACACAAATACTTTTAACACAGGGCCAGATCTGCCAGTTCAACACTCACTTGCTGGTAACAGAAGAAACATCAGAAGCAAATTCTCCAAGTGCAGCCCATCACAGTAGGACAGAACTGCTTTCCAGGGCATTGAGACCTTAAGAATTTTCCATTTAAAAGTAAATTCATGGATGTGATGGACATACCTGGATTTGACAAAACTGTGTAGATTTGAGTACCCAAAGCTTCCAAAAGCGGCCATAAAAAGTGGAATGACTTGGAAATAAACAGGTCAAACTAAAAGCAAAGACCAGGTGATTCTAGAGAAGACTGCTATTGCAAAGGTGCTTGGAACTGTGAGCAAAGAGCTGTTTCCAGTGATGGGTATACAATATTCCCATCTTCCCTTCAGTGTCATAGCTCTTTGCAAAATTGACAAGAAGCACTCAGCTAACCATCCTTTCTCAGTATTACACTTAATCCTGGCAACAATAAAATGTTCTTCTTCAAAGCATTCTTGAGTATGTTCTGCAGTGTTAAACACAGCATATACCGTCTAGCCTTTTTTATATAAACAATATTATTATAGAATGGACAATCTTCCCTTAATCCTTCACTTCTTCCTTGCAACAGTCAAGCTCAATGGAATTTTAATTTGTTCTGCAATTATGACTTCATTGCAGAGAATAGCAAAAATAAAGATCCCTGCTCAAGCACAATTTACCTTTTTTCTTGTTTTTTTACACTGTCAGCTCAACCCTGATACGAATTAATAGTATTCTTTTTACTAGAATGTCTCTGCCTCATTGCTCTACCTGCATTTGCAGTATCACTTCTGCACAACATGTATTTCTACCCCTTGTTCCCAAATATTCTAATCCCTGTAAGAACAGAAAGAAAAAGCAAAAATCTTTTAGCCAAAATATCTACCAATATACTAACCAATTCTAGTTATCCTTTTCAAACTATAAATGTGTTTAAAACAAAGTGAATACACACTGTTCCATGCAGAATAAATCTGAAATTATAGGAGAAATGGGCATCTGGAGCAAAACTGACAAAAGAAGTCACTTGTACAGCCTAACAACAGCTTACACAGCTGCATCTCCATTTCTCCAGTCCTTCAGACACAGCCACAGGCCCTTCATCTCTTCCACATCACACAAGGACAATACCTCTAATACCAAGTAGCCTGTAAGACTCCTTCCCAATATTTCCCAGCTTCCAGAGGAAGGAAGCCCAGGTATGTGGGTGTGCTCTGGCCAAGCCCAGGTTAGTTGAAAAGGGAACCAGGGACTGTGGCCACGCAGGTCAGATCACTCTCATTCCAAACACATTCTCTGTCATTCTACACAACATTAGATTGCTGCTAATCACACTACATTACATTACTGCTAATTATGATCGAGAAGTCTCTTTTCAGAAAGTCTTAGCATGGAGTTTGATTAATGAAGATACTGCTGACAATTTTACTTGGTTCAATGTCACTCAAGAAAAAAATGATATTTAGTTGAAAATTTTAAAAAAGACTCATGCAAAAAATTTATCTTAGCATTGAAGAAACAACCAACAAAATTAGCTCCACTGAGTTTCTGCTATTACACAAACACAGTAATGAATCCTAAATAAATGCCTTTTAGAAATACAGTAACACAGTATTTTTGCGCCAGCAAATTCCCTTCCTGTCAGAGATATGGAAATATTTTACAGATACAAATGAATTGTTGCAAAGATTATTAGTCTGCTATATCAGACATAACCTACCACTTATAAAATATCTAGCAAAGCTCTAAAATCTGGTTAAAACAATAGTACTTCTTAATAAAGATCAAGTAAAAAATGGTCTATCATTCACCTTATATACAACAGAGAAAAAAAAGAGACATTATTAATGAATTAGGCTGACAAAATTTCAAAGCATAAAAATCTACAATGCATCCATTTTCACTTTATCTTCAAATAGCTTCAAATCATATATAATGTATACTTACAGCTCACCATTACTGTAAATGTATATAGCAAATTTAAAAAGATAAAAAACAGTATTTTAGCTTGCATGCTTGGTTAAATATAGGTCAAAGATGAATAGCTTTAAGATTGAAAATTAAAAACTATGTATTCTACTATAAAAAGCAATAAAAGCAAAATTAACATTTACTTCTAAGTCAATACCGTCTAAAGAACTACAATGGAAATACAATAACACATTTTAGTTTTGTAGCACCTTGAAAATAAAAAGGTTTCAGAAATAATAAAATAGCATTCAGAAACATTAGTAGAGTAAGGCTTACCTATGGATAATGTCTTTTTCTCTAATGAGGAAACTGAGCCACAACGTTAGAGCCAATTTACTTTTAAATCAATAGCAAGATTCACACTGATGCCAGCAGTAAAGGCAAGAGCAGAAATACTAGCCCAGATCCAATTTCTGTTGTGAGCCCACAATGACATCAAGCTCAAGCAGTGTATATCAAAACAGATAAGACAAACTCCTGGATCTGAGTGCTTCCACTAATACCACTGATCATTATGCTCTTGCATTTCAAGCTTCATCTAAACACCATTCTGGAAAAATTGGCAAAAATTTTAATGAAAACTAAGCAACTAAGAAAGCACAGATATTTTCTTTTATTGTTGCATTCTATAGAACTGCAGCAGCAATTACATAAAAAATATCTTACTGAATATAAATGTATGGCTAAGAAGAACAGTAAACTAGAAGGCTGACAATTACCTAGCGCAAATTTAGCTCACATATATAAAATATTGCTACCACCTATACTCCCAGACTACCAAGTCCACCTCCTTGCATTTACTGTGCATATTCCTAAGAGAAAGTTAACAACTGAGAGCAGCTTGCCCATGATGAGAACCAGCACAATTCCCTTTGCGTTTCTTCTTATAGGCTAGTCACTTTATTTTCTGTAACATGCATGACAGTGTGAAATTAAATGGTACAATTAGACCTTTTCAGAAATATTTTAAAACATAACAACATATTTGTAAATAAAGCCCAAACAGCACTATTACATACCATCAATTTTCTTTGGTGGGTTATTTTTGTCTTATTTCAAGTATGAAAGTTACATTTTATCCTTGACCACACAGCATGAACCTCTTCCTCTTACAGAGGGGAATTTTGCTCTCTGTTTCATACAAATGGCCTCTTCTGGCTACCCCATAACTGGTCACCGATAATACCAGGCCTAATTGGCCTAGCATATGTTGGTTTGAATAGGGATTGTCATTCTACTGATGTCCTGTAGTTACTTTTTCAAAAGAGAAAAAGGGAATTACAAAACAGTACTATCTGTCATTGAAAGGCAAAATTACAAAGTAGAGATTAGGGAGTTAACACAAGTTTTATTTTTGGCCCTCAATCTCTTTATTTGTGAAGTCTGGAAACCAGTCAGTGTTCTCCCTGAATGAAAACAAAACAAAAGCTCTTTTTTGGCATCTATACCTGTACTATATGAGGGGTAGCGGAGCTCATGTATTGAAAAGATGATGCTATGCAAATTAAATCAAGAGGATTTCAGAGACTGCTGCTTGGTGTTTGTCCCTCTATTTGTTTTTCAAGCACTGATGCACACAGAATGAAACAGTATCCACAGTGTCTTTAATCCTACTGTTATTTATCCCCATCTCTACCTAGCAATTAACAATTCGGCAATATTCAGTATGGAACAGGATGCAGCTGAGAGAGCAGTCATCACCTTATATACAACAGAGAAAGACGTGCTAACTGAAAATACTTTCAGCATGCCATGTCGCCTTTTCACCTCCTTCTGGCAAAAGCTTAGAGTCAGAGAGTATGACATTTATAAGAGCTTCCTTGTTATCTACACAGTCCTCCTCAGATGCTGAAGTAAAGAGAAGCCCTTTTTTTCTTCCATGAATATAAGCCTAGCTCTCTTATTTTAGTGAAAACATCAAGTGAGCTCTTAGCACAGGATTTATTAGAGATTAACTCAAAACTTATTGAGAATGAATTCTTCTATTTCAATAGCTAATAAAAATGAATATTCAGTATTTTACCAAAAACACTATAGCTTTTGCCATTTAAACTGCAGGACCTTCAGTTGGCCCTGAGCTTTTGAGTATGACTGCATGTCCCAGCTGAATCTTGACTCTGTGTCAGGGCAGAAATACAGCCTTATTTCTATGATGAAGATAACCAAAGACATAATCCAGGAGGATGCTGTAGTACACATCAGCCAAATCTTTGAAATAGACTGTTTGGGAGACAAGGATCCTGGGCATGTCACGGCACGCATTTGTCACAGTGTTAGTGTAGCTTGACAGGGAAATAAAGCACTCAGTCCAAAGATTTTTAGTTTTAAGAATAATTAAACTTGCCCAGTGTACGTACTCTGGAGTGGAGCAAATTTGAAATAACTGACAATGAATGCTTTTCTTAGATCTCTTTTCTTAGATCTTTGAAGGTCTTTGACCACAGCTAAGAGCCATCAGCCATACACTCATTTGCTGACAAAATTTCTGCAGAAATGCCTGTGGTCTTCATTGACCGTATTCCTTCAGACTGACATACACAGAGGGAATTTGTCATCTGTGCTGCCAAACATCTCATATTCAGAGACATACCCCAGGTATTTGGTCCAAGCAAGCACAAAACCAAGCAAACCGGTCCAGAAACACTATCACGTACCTTGAAGGTTTTGCATGTAATTAATATTTTATACAATTTTTTATTTACTTATTTAATCAGTAAGCCTCTATGTAACCTAAATAACAAGCAAAGGAGACACAGAAGGAAATGCCTGCAATGATGCAGTAAGTGCAGTACCGTTTAAGGCTGAGTGAATAATCTCTGTCTCAATTTCTGAATAGAAGTGAAACAGCTTTATTTCAGAGACTGATGTATTCCCTCCTCTGCATCATTCTGCAGCTTCTGAAAGATGTTAAATGCTACAGTTGATCATACAGAAGGCTCTTATCTGGGACCTCCCTTTTTATTTTCTGGAAGGTAGGATATAAAACATCTCAGTCCTCCAAACTCTACCTTCCAAAGAAATAATTACCAATCTAATAAAATTAATTTTCTGTATCTTAACTAGTAATCCAAGTACAATGATAGTAAAAAAAAAAAAAAAAAATCCAAGGAAATATTAAGACTGAAAAAAAGGTAAATTTCTACAGAAAAAAATTATAAGAGAAAACAAATCCTGGCTCATGACAGTCCTACCTTGACTCCTCAAGCAGTATTCAATTTAATCCAGAACTGCTCTTTCTGTCAGCTGGAAAATGTAAGGTATTATACTATAAAAACACAAATATAGAAAGGCCTTATGTATACCACATTAAATGATATAAAATTTTAATTTTGTTTACTTCTTATGTCCTTTTTTCTAAGACGTGTATTTTACAGACTGCCTTATTTCTTTATGTAGAAAAAAACCCACAGGTCTTGATCAATACCAATAATGAACAGTATTACTATACATTATATTAATTATGAATTAGATATCAATTAACTAACAGTACAAAATTACTTTCAGCTGTCCATCCTTTTTTTCTATTTCAACATCTTGAACTAAAACAATGTCATGTTCCGCAAATGTATTCTGAACAATTATTTCAGAATATGGGTACACTGTTGTAAAGATACATTTTACATTTTGTGAAAAAATCCAACAGGCAAGAAAATGCTTCTGGAATCATGCCAAGTTATCACTGAGTTTGTTAGGGAATTGCAACAGTCATTAATGATATTCATTAGCATCAAAAGAATCTAATGCACCTGAGAAAAGTATTTTGAATATATTAACTTGCAAAATAAATCACTGTGAAGCAGGGAGTTCACCTGTGACTACACATCATTCAACTTTTTGTTTTTGCTGTTTTCCACCCAGTATTAAGATGACAAAAATAATAATTTCTTTTTTTTCCAACAGGATGGCAAAATTCCCACTCAAAAGCCTTGAAATCAATTAAGAACTCGAAAGAACTCTTCCATAATCTCACTCTTTCAATCAGATTTGAAAACTTACAGTTTTATTTTCTTGGAGGAATGTTGGCAATACACACTTATGTTACACAAATTTGACCACTTCAGTGTCTATTCACAGGTTTCAAAGGAATACACTACAAATCAAACATGAACCAGAAAGAAAATTAAACTAGAATAAAAATTGTTGTCTGGATAAAGCACAGTTGAAAAAAAGAATAAATTAAAACTAGTGAGAAGTACCAAACAAGAGAAGAACATGCAAAACTAATTTTGTTCAAAGCCCCACATTTTTTTTAAGGAAATAAATTGCATTAATTAATATGAGAATCTGTTAATGAGACAATACAGAAAATTCGTATTTCTTTCACCCTGTTTCTTCCCTGTGTTAGGTCATCTAATTTTCCCTGAAGAAATTTTGCTAGTATTTTAATATTAGCAAAATTATTTAATCTCAAGTCGGATTTTTTTAAAATAAAGTCAAAATAGCCAACAGCTAAAAGCTTTTTAAATCATTGAAAGAGGTGATGCAGGTTGGTGAATTGTACATTACTAAATAAATGTAACAAAGCTTCAAGTAAATGTGCTATTGCAGTAGGTGAAAAAAATAGTTTAAAATGTGAACTCTAACAGGTAGCAGCTAAGTCTGTGGGTGTATGTGAATTTCAAAATTGGAACTTTTGGACCCTCAAGCGTAAGACTGCTCCTTGCTGGCGGCAATTGGTATGGACTGGTATAAATTTTGATAAAACAAAAGGGGCAGTTCTTTAATTCTCCATTAAATAAAGAGACGTGGAACAGAATTAACAATTACGACACTGATAGTGCATTGCACCTTTACACACAGCCTATTTAGATTGGGAAAATTGGGGCAGGAACTAAAAGGACGGATCCTGGGAGAAGAATAGCTTCCAGGATGGATCCTGGAAGAAGAAGCCTTCCCTGAAAGAAGACATTTAAGATCCTGGCTGCTGGAAAGACGCTGGAAGTGAGGAGAGATTCTGGAAATCAGCAAGATGCATTGAGATGAGCACTGAGGGAGTCCCAGGGACTGTGGCCAGATATACCTTGGTATCTCTGTGCAGCTTCAGAGCAGAAACCAACACAATTTTCTGCCTGACTTTCCCAGGTCAGCAGTAATCCCCCTGCTTGGAACGTAAGCTGAGATCTACTGAAGGCAGCACTGGGTGGGAGAGTGAGGGAGGCAACGCAAGTTGTGCAATCAAGTTGAGTAAAAGTAGTATCTCATGGGTTCTTGAACAAATCCCAGCAGCCAGATGCACTATTGGTTCTTGCTTACTCTGTCTTGAGTGTGATAGTTACAGAACAGGCTAAACTTCATTGCAAGGGGTAGGTCTACCAGCTCCTATGCATTCTAGACAGCTGAATATGAAAGCTAAGCACGCTTACTACCCAAAGCAGAAGCAGAGAAAGGATTGACGTGTACTTGTTTTCTGGGCAGTTGGGAACAGAGAAGGAGATAGGTGACCTGAATTGCCAAAAGGTAAAGCAGATGAGGTGTCATGTGCAGAGGTAAGCGTTAAAGGTCAACAGGACTTGTACATCCTTAAAAATGATTGCAACATTTGCATCACGCCATGGACCGGTCTCACACTTCCATATCCCAGTGACCCCGGTGGCAAGACCACACTTTGCATCATGTGCATTTGTTCCTACCTGTCAGACTGAGGAGCAGTACAAGCAAGGGACAGGGCTTGCCGTATCTCAGAGCAAAAGGACCATGACCACTATTTGAAAGAAAAAATGGTGCCCAGACACTGCCAAGGGGACAAAAGATTCCTTGGTTTTGTAAAAATGTGCAGTGCACAGAATCCTTCCTAGTTTCTGGTGCACATAACCACTGGGAAAAGCCTCAGAAGTGCTTAGGAAAATAAAGACCTGCAGTTTCCAACTCAATGATATCCCTTCATTCACAGCTGTGCAAGACAGTAGGACCTGGACACCCCAAATCCTGGCGCATACTTGAAAAGAAGACTGGGGCAAAAGCAGGACATGAGGTGATGGCTATGCACGGAAAACAAGATGCTTCCTCATGTGTCTCTTACTTAACACCTCTCTCACGACTGGTAGTGCTTCCCATTCATTCTGCTTTACCTTTTTTTCTCTTTCTGCTTCTGCGCAACTTCCAAAGCCCTCCCTCTCTTCTGTACTGCCCATATTCATTTATTTCTAACTCTGTGTTCCCCTAATACTGCCTCTAATGCTCTACAGATGTCCCCCTCTCATTTATAAACCTAAGTTTATTTGTCTTTTCTGTCTCTTTTTAAAAATTACTGGAGTACCTGTTGTAGTTTATACTTTACATAATACCCATTGCTTTCTCTAAATTACATTCAAAACAAAGATGGCAAATAAAGGATTTTATTTTATTGTGGGTTTTGTTGTTGTGGGGTTCGGGGTGTCTTTTTGCTTTTAACTTTTGTTTTTCTTAACAACTTCTACATCTAGATTCAGATCAAGTTCTTAGCTCTTTCATTTTCGGATTTAACCTAAGAGCCCCTGCACATGAATTAGGTTCAAGGTCTCTAAATGTATCATTAAAATGAGACAGCCGTCACAAAAGCCCGGATGCCCTCTCCTGCCTTATGCATTCATCAGAGATATGGATTAGAAAAACTTCATCGTTCACTTCCAACTAAGAGGGCCCTCTGATTTCATTATTAGGTTCACATACATTTTAAGAAGAAAATCTGTTTTTCTGAATACTGGTTTAATTTTACTTCCCAAAGGAGTATGTGGATCCACACCAAGACCATTGGGAAAGTTCATAGACATAGTTTGCTCTCCAGATACACCCCAAAAAAAAAAAAAAAAAAAAAAAAAAAAAATCACTAAATTTTCAATCTGAAAAGATGAACAATTGTCCTAAATAGCCTAGGTAGGGGATGTATTTTAGGAAGCCCTTACTTAAGTTATCCCTGAAACAGGAACAGTAACTTTACTTTGCCCATTTGGCTTCATCAAATTTGTAAGCAACTGACATATATATGCAGTGTGGAAGCATGGAACCACAGAAACATTCACTTCGGAAAAGAACTCCAAGATCATTGAGTCCAACTGCTACAACACTTTACGGAGCTCCACTTAAAGACAAAAATTGCATTCTTGCAACTTTTGTTATAAGAACTTCTGTTGTAAGAAATTTTGTATTCTGTAACAAAAAAAGCTGAAATTTCACCGAGGATACTCAGCTCACTTTCACGTTTCTCAAGTTTCCTGGCTTTTGGCCTTGTAAAGAAAATATATTAACAAATTTCAGCATTGCAATAAAATGCAGCATGTAGAAAAGCCCTGTATTTTGCTTACTCTGACAATCTGTCAGGACAGGATTAGTGTTAATTCCCATACCCATGAGACCTTTTTTCTTTCTCTTTTACATAACTAGGCACAAGTAATCTTGACCCCTTGGCAGCTTAAATCATCAAGAGTTCATTCTTAATTTAAAAAAAATTCCAATTTTCGAACCAAAAAAAATTGTCTCTAGATTTTTTTCAGTGTTTAAGTACAGAAGTACGAAAAACAGAATATGCTTGACAGAACACAAGGACAAAGATAACTGCATCAGGTGAAACAACTTCCAGCAGAGAAAATGCTAATCTCATTTTGATAAAAACTAAGGGCAATGATAGCATATTAAAAGACTAACACTGGAGAATGGTAGGCCTACTACTTACAGAGAGATGCTTTTCGCCTCATTATCGTAATTTCACTTCATGCCCACTGTTAAGCAAATATTCTCATATCCATCCTGGAGACACAGAAATTACTGCTAGTGGATTCTTGATAGTAAAAAAGGTTACACTGTCTATCTCACCAAAGGGGCCACATTAGCCACACCATGCTGGCTCTTCCAGTGCTTTTCATTCCGTTCAACAATGCAAGCAGATGACAAATTTATCTATTTATTTTCAAGATACCACATGAAATTGTAAATTAATGCTTTAAAAAACATCAAGACTATCATTTTGCAGAGGGGCTACAGCACAGGAGTATTTAATTACATATATTCAATTAATATTTAATTACACAATCAATTATTTTGCCAAAGATGAAAAAAGGGACCTAAAGAAGCATTTCAGAGCAGTTTTTTAATTCACTTGTATGCCTGCACACAGTTTAATCTTTATCATGGTCATCTTCATTGTTAGAAGAATATTAATTTGTTTTTCAAACTAGGAAAAAAATATAGTTTTGGCAGTAGCTACGGCTTATAATGGAAACAGTAAGACTATCCTGCCCAATAAATCTGGAATAGTGCTTCAAACTAAATGAAATATCAAAGTTAATGCAGGAATGCAATATTTGTTCCTTTTACTGTTATAAGGTTGCTACAGGAAAAAGCCCATCATCTTTAAAAACTAATTTTGCTGTGTTTTCAATGGTATTTGTGCATAAAGATTCTAGCTTACTCATCAAGTGTTACTATACAGAAAGAACAAAAGAATGCATCTAAAAGAGACCAGTCTAAAGAAATTTGAAAAATGCAGGCCTCCAATCATGCTTTTCTTGGCAAATTCAGGTCCATGGTAGCCTAAAACCTCATGACAGCTCCCTATTCAGAAGCACCACAGACAGTATCATGTTTTGTTTAACAACAATCTTCCATAATCACTTGGGAGCCGCTGAAATACAAATATGCTTAGCCACCATTTTTTTTTCTACAGTTTGTTCCAGTTGCACCAATGGCTAAGTAGCAATGCAAAGCAACTTCATTTTCTAGCAGCCTAGTCTTGTGCATGGTCCAAAAGAAAGCTGATTTATTCCTATCAGGCAATTTTCAAATGAACTCATTCACATAAGACAGCATTTACTAACAGTTGTACAGCGCAACTTCTTGCTCCTGTGACCAGCAACAAAGGACTTCTAAGTTTCCTTCCTTTCCATCACACTTTTGTTTTCTTGAATATTCAATTGAAAACACTGAGGAGCAAGGAATTAATTTCTTCTTTGTCTTGAATACACCTATAAGCGTCTCAAGGAGCATTAAATAGCAAATGAAAAAAGAACAGCAGTAACTCATACTACAATAGCTAATTTGAAAAATACCATGGTATTTTACTATAGGTACAATTTCCAAACCCTTGGCAAAGGAACAACCTTGAACAAAATAAAGCTCATTTTACTCCAGAACAATCAGGGTTTCTGATAACTTTAATATTCCGTGAGCAAAATCTTCCTTCCTTCTGGAAATGGGCATTAAAAATATTACACAAATCACCATCACTCACCTCTCCTGTCATTTCTGCCTGCATTTGTGGATTTGTCAGAAGGGCAAGGGCAACGTCCTTCACATTTCACTGAAATTTGTTTTCCTGAGACACAGGCTTGATAGTCTAATTTGCACTGTAAGGAGAGAGAATGACTATCATTAATATAAACACATTTTATAACAAAAAATTATAGTTCTAAGAAATTTGAAGCAATCTTTCATGAAATGCTTAAATCTTTGCAGACACAGGTGCTAAGAAAAGTCTTCTGCTACTTTCAAAACAAAAATTAGATTAAATAAAGTTACAAAGTTTTTGGTCCCTAGCCTGGCTACAGTTTCAGACTCAATTCAAGCATGAAGGCACTTGAGGTGTGAGACTGACTTGAATATCCATGCTAGATGGAAGTAGACTGCAGAACCTGAACTGCATCACTGTATCAAAATAATACATTTTTACACCACTGCCAGTACCAAAAAGACAGAAATTAATACCTCATTTTTTTTGTATTTAAATAAAGTCATTATTGTACTTCAGTTTTGAATGTGTCACCTTTTGCCAAAAAGGCATGGTTAAAGGAAAATGACACTAAAAGAACCTTTTAATTCTCCCAAAAAAACCCCAGCAGAACTGCTCCAATTGAAAGCTATATAGCACTAATATCTCATAAAGGACTAGAAAATGGAAGCAAAGCAAACACTTGCCTATGCTGATTTTGAAACAACTGAATACTTTCTCCATCTCAACTATCCTGGCTGTACAGGAGAGTACTTGCGTTGGCTATGATGGCCACCAGCCCTCTCGCCAGACAGTACATGACCTAATTCATCTTTTAATACTCAAAACAGTATTTGGAGTTTGTGGAATGGATTATAGCTCAAATTTAGTACTTTTTTCTGTTAAAAAGAGATGTCCTTCCATTTTTAAGATATGATAGTTTTTATTACTCAACCTTAGTAATTTAAGGATTCAAATCTACAGACAGCTGTGCTTTAGGCTTTGATTACTCCACTTGGTGAGAACACCACTTAAAATTTGACATATAAACCCATTCCAGGTTTGTTTTACTAAGAACCACAGTATGAAGTGTGAGAAAAAAAAGTAATAGTTTTTTTTTTTTAATTTCTGAAGATTTCTTTAATCCTTTCTTTGAGAGATTATTTTTTACAGACTCCAGTGCTCCTAACTTTGACTCACTTGAATGTTGCTGAAGAGATTAGTAAATACTTCATAGGTGCTTCAGCTAACATCCTGAGTTGTGAGTTTAGTCCTTCTGATTTATCTTTCTTTGAAGTTGTCTACTCAGTCCTATTTGCAAATAACACTGTCCTTTTAAATGCTAAAAAACCTTAATGCTCAACACCTGGCACAGGCAGAGCTACATGAGACACTGAGTGCAAGGTCAGCACACAACACTTCCAAATCAGTACTCCCATTCACAGGTATGGTAAAATTTTATCCTCACTGAACTCATTTTAAGGACAGGCAGGCAGCAGAGATATATTTATTGTTTTCAGAAACAAAGCAACATCATGGCGCTTGCCTAAGTTGGAAATGAATCAAGGCTGTTCTGAAAATTTCATATTAGCAGCTAACAGAACTCTGGTTCAAACCTCTGGTCATCATTCCCCAAATTAACAGTGCACTGTGATACTCTAAAGATAGCTCAGTTAAATAAAGGTGGGTCAAACTTCCTTCAATGTTACTCTCAAAATGGTAGAAGAGCAAGCAATATACCTGAACACCTCCACAGAAAAAGAAATTACTGACATACAGGCTGAGGACACAATGAGAAATAGTGGTCAAAAAGGAGAGATAGTGTGAGGGATTCATGCCAGTGTACTCAAAGAGCTGGCTGATTTCATAACGAGATCTCTCTCCAAGACTTTTCAACAGTCTTGGGAATCTGGAGAATCAACAGGAAGCTGTCAAATGCTGACCCTGGTAACTACAGGTCTGCCAGTCCAGCCTCCACGCCTGGTAAAATAATGGAGATTATCCTGGGAGTTACTGAAAGACATATGAAGGACAATGTAATCACTGGTCACTGCCAGGACAGCTTCAAGAGGACAAAGTCCAACTTAACAATTTCCTTTTAAGACAGAGTTATCCACGGAGCTGACCAAGGGAAGCCAGCTGATATAATCTTTTTGGTTTTCAGTAATGCTTTCAATACTGTCTCTCACAGTGTCCTTCTGGACAAAATATCCAGCACACAGATGGACAAACCCATGATGAGATGAGTGAGCACCTGGCTCATGGGTGGGATAGAAAGCACTATGGGGTAAATGGGATAACATTAGGGGTTACATCAGGCTGGTAACCAGCTACTACTGGCACTCCACACAGCTCCACTCTAGGGCCAGTGCTCTTCAATGTCTTCATAAACAACTTGAATGCAGGACTCAGAAGTATATGAATAAGTTTGCCAATGATATTCAATTGGGAGGAGCTGTTGAATCCCTCAAAAGCAGAGAGGCTCTGCAGAGAAACCTGGACAAATCACAGGGGTGGGCAATCACAAACTGTATGAAGTTCAACAAAGAAAAGTACCAGATTCTGCACCTAGAATGGGGTAACCCTGGATGTACAGATGGACTGGGGAATGAGATGCTGGAAAGCAGTGCTGTGGAAAGGAAACTGGGGGTCTTGGCTGATGGCAAGTTGAATTTGAATCATTGTGCCCTGGCAGCCAGGAGTGTCAACCGTGTTCTGGGGAGCATCAGGCACAGCATCGCCAGCTGGGCAAGGGAGGGGAGTGTCCTGCTCTGCTCTGTACTGGGGCAGCCCCACCTCAAGTGCTGGGAGCAGTTTTGGGTGCCACAATACAAAGAAGATATTAAGGCATTAGAGAGCCATAAGGATGGTGAAGGGCCTTGAGAGGAAGGTGTGTGAGGAGTGGCTGAGGTCACTTGGTCTTTTCAGCCTGGAGAAGACTGAGGGGAGACCTCATTGCAGTCTGCAGCTTCCTCATGAGAAGAGGAGGGGCAGGCACTGATCTCTGCTCTGTGATGCCCAGTGACAGGACCCAAGGGAATGGCCTGAAGTTTTGTCAGAGCAGGTTTAGGTTGGATATTAGGAAAAGGTTCTTCACCCAGAGGGTGGCTGGGAACTGGAACAGGCTCCCCAAAGAAGTGATTACAGCACCAGCCTGGCAGAGTTCAAGGAGTGTTTGGACAAGGCTCTCAGGTACATGGTGTGACTCTCGGGGTGTCCTGTGCAGGGCCAGGAGGTGGACATGAGAATTCTTGTGGGTCCCTTCCAACTCAGGTCATTCTATGATTCTAGTGGGTTGGAAGATGAACTAAAGGATATCCTACTAGACATGGAAGAGTTTTAGAAGACAGAAATATAATAAAAATAGTCGTAATATTAAACTAGGCTAAAATATAATGCAATTCAATACAGAAAACTGCTACGTTCTACCATCAGGTAGACAAAATAATTGAGATATTAACAACAAGCTGGAGCAACTGGCTAGACATCCATTCTAAAGGAAAAATAGAAGTCTAGTCATCATTAGAAAAACCGAGTGATGTTTAAAAACATTATACCAAGATATATAAATGCTAGTGCAACCTGCAAAACATGTAAGATAATTTCACTTAGCTCTGGCAGCACTGTACAGCTTGTGACAAGGTTTCAAACAAGACAGGAATTACATGAAAAAGGAGTAACAGGAACGATGAGAAACCTAGAAAATAGTCACTGAAAAAAATGAGGCTGAAGGACTGGATCTTAAGAAAAGAGGATTCACATAACAGCTGTCAAATAGGCAAAAGACACCTGAAAGGTACCTGAAAAGAATACCACAGTGAATCTTACAAGAAATAATTGTCTTAAATTGCTGCAGAAAAGTATCAGATTAGATACTAGGCAGACTTTTTAAGAAGGATAGTGACATCTTAAAACAAATCGTTGGAGAAGCTCTTTGAATCTTAATAATTGTCTTTAGAAGCAGGCTTAGATAAATCTGTCAGGAATTACACCTGTGTAGCTTATCTTGCTTTGAGAAAATAGGTGGATCAGATGGCATCAAGCTTATTCAGTTGAGAAGTACAGTACAGACCCGCTTCAGGAATGAAGCAGTGTCAAGAGATTATTGCTTGCATAAATCTTGTTCATTTACTGAAGAGTTTGAAAGATGTGCAATGAATGAACTAGGGAGGTGGCACAAAAGAAAAGAAAAGTAATGCTTATACTGGTCTATTGATCCTAGATAATTTCAGCATAATTCTATTTGGTACCGAGGGTATTTGTGCTCTCCTGAGCTCTTGAAAACCTGGCATAATTTGGGAACATGATAAATATTTTTAGTAAAACTAAAACAAAAATTCGTTGAATACATAAATGCTTTGCAATGTGAAGTATGAACAAAAACAATCCTTAAATTGGATATCCATATCTCACATATAATTTATTTGCTTTCATCTGCAGAACCATCTTCTATCTGTAAAATGACATATCACACAGAGGGACAGTGTGTGAGACAGCTGTAAATTAGTTGCTATTTGTAGACTTCTCAAAATGTACAGGGAATAAAGACATATTAAAGTAGACAAGGAATTTAGTTTAATTGTCTAGCTACCATGTAATAAAAGGCATAGGAGTGCACTGACAACAATTTCCTGATTAGATAAAAGGGAGGTATGTCCATCCTGTGTGTTATGTGAGTGAAGAGCCCTGTTGGAAGAAAGCAGCAGAATTAGGATTGCATTTTAAGTCTACACAAAAAGATAAAGCCCTTGTCCAACACTGACTTTGGCATTTCCTATCATTTTATCAATTTGCTTTTTCTCACAGACTTAATTATGTTCCTTTTTGAGAATGCTACAACCTCAGTGCAAGATGACATTTTTCCACAATACTACTGTCTTGCCAGGAATATCTAGTAGCTTTTAAACAAAACTAACTCCAACTAAGTACTGAGGATACCTGTGACTTCTCTGGCAAGTAAAGAACAGAAGCTCATGAAGTAGTGCCTTGACGTACAATCTGCAGACACACCCCTCCAATCCCTCTTTTCCATCTGTATACATCCTGGGCAGCTGGAAGCAGATCTGGTACACCCCTACAGCACACAAGTCAGCAGAAATAAGCTGCCAGGATATTCATTTAGATGCCCAGTGAATACTGTGTCCATTATGTGCTTCAAGCCCTTCACACCGAAAGGCTGAAATTGGCCAGATACATCCATACACCCTTTTCTAAACAGAAGCATAACTTGTATTGGACCAAGTGTGAATTGAGTGTTAAGAGTCTTTTAGATATTTTCATCTGCTGAGGTGCTGATACTTACAGAAATGCTTTCTAGAACATCATCACATTTAATACCAAACATTTAGTAAATTATTTTTAGACATGCAATAAGTAATATTTATACAACTGTAAAGTGTCTCATCTTTGAAAGGTAACCATCACCTTTAAGTACACCTTATCTCAATGACAGCTCTGTAGAAGTCCCTTTTGCACATTTAAAAAGCAAATAGGGCACGCTATCCATATCTAAGAAAAAAATACACAGATGAATAATTAAATTCCGATTCCCCTGATAATTATCAGTTCATACACTACAAATAGAATCACTGGGTTAATTTGGAATATCCTTTCAAATTACATGTACCAAAAAATGCCCACAGTTCTTCCTTTCCTGTATATTTTCTAGATATCATGGTCAGAAGATTTCTGTATGATGCAATCAACAGGATCTCTGTGTACTCTAGTCCTTTGCTACAAGGTATATTTCTTCCAGTATCATTATATGTTTCACGGGTAGAAATCTTTCCCATAGAGCTCCACATTCACGCATCAATACAGATCTGTTTTCTCTCTCTTGTTAGAAGCTGGCATCTCCGACAGCTGAACCGATAATCTCTGATTACTCAGTACTATGTGCTTTCAACTTATCTTCATGCTGTGCTTCCATTTTCTTATCCACATGCCCCATTTTCAAGCTTTATTCCTATTTCACAAAGCTTACATACATTCCCCAGCTCAAAATTTGCCTTCACTGTATGTGGTGCACATTGTTATGTGAAATTATGCCCTCAGATTTGAGTCCAAGTAACATACGTAAAGAAACTATCTTTTTAAACTCAGTTGGTGGTTCCTGTCACCAAACGCAGGGGCAGGGTGGGCAGGGTGAGTGTTGATCAGGTGTGTTCCAGGTCCGGTTCAAGACAGACCATTACCTGATACAGAACGTGGAGGAGAAGTGAAGGACTGCTTCATGCAAGGGGCCAATTCCAGGCAAATAAATCATGCACAGTGCCATCACTTTAGGTTGGCTTAAAATGAAGGTGAAAACGTGGCCAAACTTAGGGACGTGGTAAACCTAATTTTCAAATAATTTTTTATGCAATTTTGCATTTCTTTACAAAAACCAGCCAAGAAGGTATTGAATTTCTAGCTAAATGCAGCTAGACATAATGACAAGAGACCATAATTTCAACTAATTCAAGCTTTAGAAATGAAAAATTATTGAGCGAATTTATCCCTGAAGCATCACACAGGTCTACAGATGCCTTTTTGTCTCATCAGTAACCTGCTAAGCATGTGTATTATTCACCTAAAAATCAGCAGTTTGGATAAAAAGCTTTTCAGCAAACAAATACAACAATTTAAAATTAAAACAACTGTTGAATATATTAACCATAAAGACATGCAACTGGCATTTTGATCAGAGAAAAACAGGAAATGTGTCCATTGAACCAAGACCCTGAGCAAAGAAAATCTTTCGTGGTTGAAAGACAACTGATGATACATTGTTTATGAAGCTATGAATTAGAGAATGCTATTTTCATGACAAAATGAAAACCTGTATTAACAGTTTTCTTCCTATTCACCTCTTGTCTGTTTTCTTCAGCGCTCTGCAGTGCAATGGCATAAAATTAAAAGCTTGAAATCACTGAAATCAGGTCAACTAGATATTTAATCTTTTTCGGACACCCTAGAACACATATTAAGTCACAGAGACATGCCAATAGATGCCTATTGGGATTATTTAAATTAGGCACCTACTTTTCTCTGCTCTCCTACTTAGAGGCTCTTAGAGACACATGATGCTTAGGAGCTTCTGCAAATCCTTCTAAGAATTTATCTGCTTTTAAAATCAGCTGTCTGAACTTTTAGACACCTACTCAGCTTGGAAAATATATACCTCACCATGTTATCCTATACATATTGCAAATAGGCTAACTAATATTTTATACCATCAAATAAGAACACAAAGCTTAATTAATGGCAAATCCCTACTTGAAATACACTATTTCCAGTAAATTCAGAATAATTAATAATAATGCTTTTCATATTTGTGTAAAAAATATATTTCCTTACATTCAAATTAATATTTCAATATTCCTTGAAGACAACAAATTCTGTAAAAAGGGATTTTAAATACCAAAAAAATTTAAAATTATGGTGTTTTAAAAACTTATTCACAAAAGGGGTAAAAATATATAACCATGTTACTCATGCTCTTGACTTATTCCAAAAATATAAACATTGATGCAGTCTGAAAATGTACTAAAAGCTTCTTGTAAGTGTGCTTATCACCAAAAAAAAAAAAAAAAATTAAATCTCTTTCTGACATATGCAAGCATATACTTAATCCATAAATTCTGGCTCTTATTCAGAGCTCTTGCCTGTGTAGTCCAAACCTCAGCACTTCATCAGGCTCCTTGTTTCAAACTTGTCCATCATATTTATCACACCCAAGCTAGAGGTGCGCAGAATGTGACTCAACACTGTATGTACACGAGATCCTTCACGTAACCCATTGTTGGCATTCAGTATTTTGCAATTTGGAGAAAATTTCTTGAGAGACAGAAAAATAAATACTGCTCAGACAAAACTAACTTTAATTAGTTTATTTTATTTTCAAGTAACCACTACAAATTTGAAAATTAACATTCAAAGAAAAATTTTAAAGGTGAACAAAACATTTCATTCTCCTACACAGCCATCTTAAAAATAGCTGACTATATTGGTTCAAAAATCAGCTAGTAAAGGTCTTCACTGATTTTCAGCTGGCATGCAAATTTCTGAGTAATGGCAATAGTAAAACAGAAGTAATGGCAAAGCTGTAAAACCTTATAACAAGACACAAATGGCTTCTAAAAGTGTGGAATTTTTCATTAAAACAATCTGCTTATTCCTTATTAGCATGCATTATCACTGTATTTTTAATATGATATGACTTCCTAAGCCATGCTGACTGATTGCACCGCTAATTAAACAAGTTCAATTTATCCAATTATATCTAAGTTGAAATATTTATAAAGTCGTATCTGAGCTAAAATAGCAACTAAAGGGCATGCTCATTAGTCTTCGATTACAGGAAAAATAATAAAAGTACTAAAAGCAACATGCATAGACCTAGACAGTCCATACTGGGTTATCCTATCAAAGTTTCAAAAACATTTAAACTATTCTTTGTCAACTGCGGTGAAAAAGAAAAAAGAAAATAAAAAAGAAAAATAATAAATTCTGTATAGTTAGTTACATGTAGGGGAAACACCTAGGCACTCTCAGTTTTCTTCCCAGCATATCACCTGTACAGCTCTCTGCTCTTCTGCACACCTAAAAATGTATGCTAATATTCATTTGAACTCCAAGTGTTAGATTTAATTTATTAAACAGTCCAAAATACAAGGCTCCTTGTGCTATCAGTGACAAAAATATTTCTGAAATTCCACATTCATACTAATTTTCACTCTGTCAGGAAAGAAACATAGTGTTGTACAAGTGGGAGTTAATATTCCAAAGCATGACTGTTTTTCACTATATTATAAATCGCTTCTTCAGCTTCAAGAGATATATCTTGTGTAGAGGCACACAGAACTGTGCCTAAATCTTTCCCCTTTGTGCCGTTAGTACTTGATTTCTAAAACACGCAAAAATTTTCCTTGTTCTGTGACAAACGCATATGGATTAAAACCAGGACAACACAAAGCCAAGTTTTCATACGTTATATGTTTTGTATGAAGAGCCAGAATGACAAATTTTGCTACATGAATGCTTATTTCTCTCTTCCAGTATGTCCATGGTGGCCTAAGATGTTACCTTTTTTCTGCTGTTGTTGACACATTGCAATGATGCAGAGGACCTAACTCAGACACTATGTTTGAATTTGCTTTCAGTGGAGTATCTACATAGCAATTAGGTCACATTTATAATATTTCACTGTGAGCTTGCCAGAATTACAAATTTAAAAAAAATAAAACCCAAAGCCTGAGACTTGGAAGATGATTCTAAAATGTTACAGACATTTTACCTCACTGGAATCTGACAAATTACTAGCACTGAAGCTTCTCTTTTTCTCCAGGCCAGCATGACTAGTTTATAGCACTATAGCACTGCCGGTCTAAATTTCTGTTATGGCACCTGAAACCGAAATTTTGCAGTATTTCAGCATCTTACTGAGTGCAAATGTGACCTGCACGAACAGTGTGTAAGAATATATTTTTAGAAGCAGAAAGTCTCTCTCCAGCTGTCTTGTAGGTCCCCTTTCTTGGCTCCTCTATCACTTGGAAAACGAAGTTCTCATGAACACATTCCAGGAGCCCTCTGGAATGCTTATGCCCTGCTGTGCTGTCCCTACAACAGGTATCAGGGGGCAGCTGAAGTCCCCCATGAGGTCCAGGGCTTGTCAAAGTGAGGCTGCTCCTATCTATCTACAGAAGGCCTCATTCACATTTTTTTCTGTTTGATTAGTTAATTTCATTATATGTTTTAAAAATTTTAAGTTGAATAATTACTTTCTTTCTAATAATTTTCACTTCATTTGCAGTTCTGTAGCTAATTGCTACAGAATGCTTTCACTGGGCCAAGATCTGAGCCAGTTCTCATTTGCCATTTTCTTGTTTCCACCTCCACTTCTTTAGCCCCATTCTTATCATAGATTGTTACTATAAACTCTTAAAATCTGTCACCTGGGTTGATGTTATTCTGCTTCATGTCATCTCTAACCATTCTCTCTCCCTATTAAAAGCTGCTTTTCCATTTTTTTAGAAATTAATGCCTAAACAGTAGCCTCCCAAGATCATAAAAATCCTTTAATCCCACCTATCTCTAGAATTATTACCCTCCTTATCTTCTACTCCACCGAAACCACATTCTCTAATGAGTTTCCACTTGGTAAATCTGAGGCAATTGTGTCCCTTGATCTCCTTCTTGCAACCGACACAACTCATCACTAACTTCTACACTATTTTCTCAAGTGCCCTAATGTTTCAAACAACTACAAAACCTAAGAACTTTATTAATTGTCTCAACACTCCAGACCTGTCTCTCTGTTGGTTTCTTTACAGAACTGCTTTCTGCTCCTCAAGGCTAACTATGCCAGTTCCTGTGTTCAGCTCCTATGCATTTCTGCCTGCATATAATGTGGACATATTTTTCTGGAAAAGAATTGCTATGCCAAAATGATTTGGATTATTTTAGTTGTAATTCTAGTTACAATATTTTTAATACTATTTTCAAAAGATTAACTTCTGATGGTTAAACCTCTCAGAGAAAGACGGTTCACATAAGCACATATGTCTCTAACGCAATCTAAAGTTTAAGAAATCTGAATCTTTAACTATAATCTCCACTTCACTTTCAGAAGTGAGACTTTTCTTGTTTTCCTTGGCTGTCCTGTTTGACAGTTAACACAAAAATTTACATTCAGAATTTTGTATCCATACACCGCTGCCGTGACATGAGAGTTCTTCAATAAGCACTGATACTTCTTTCACTTACCTGTTTGTCCTATTCTTTTATTGATTTGTCCTTACAGCCTAGATGCTTTCTACTCTAGAAAAAACATAAAACCATTTAAAAAAAAACAGACATAGAATCACAGTACGAGTCTATGTTTGAGGGTTGGAAGGGACCTTAGAGATCATCTAGTTCAGACCGTACTGCCATGGGCAAATAAATCTACTTTTCTCAAAACCCCTTCCAAGCTGGCCTTGAACACTTTCAGGGATGGGGCATCCACAACATCTCTGAGCAACCTGTGCTAGCAACTCATCACCTATATAGTAAAGAACTTCTTCCAGATATATATCCTAAATCTACTCATGGTCTGTTTAAAACCATTCTCCCTTATCCTATCACTATAGGCACCTGCAGAAAGTCTCTCTCCAGCTGTCTTGTAGGTCCCCTTTCTCGGCTCCTCTATCACTTGGAAAACGAAGTTCTCATGAACGCATTCCAGGAGCCCTCTGGAATGCTTATGCCCTGCTGTGCTGTCCCTACAACAGCTATCAGGGGGTGGCTGAAGTCCCCCACGAGGACCAGGGCTTGTCAAAGTGAGGCTGCTCCTATCTGTCTACAGAAAGCCTCGTTCACAGGTTTCTCCTGGTGTGGTGGCCTGCAGCAGACGCCACTTTAATGTCACCTGTCCCTGTCTCCCTTTAATCCTGACCTTTAAGCTCTTGGTCAGCGTCTCATCCATTCTGAGGTGGACCTCCATTTTAAGGAATTACATAGATGAAACCTCTGGAAAATAATTTCCAGTCCATAAAGTTGCATTTTTTTGTTTTTAATAAAGTGTTAAAGTTTATGTATCTTTCCATGCAAATTCAATATATAATTTTATATTAAACGGACATGGTATTCTAGAAATGAAAAACGGAATCAAATTCAGTTCTTGCTAGTATAAACATATCATCTTAGTCTAAGAAATACTGAATTGCTCAGAATTTCAAAATATTAAAGTTTCTGTGAAGCATTTTGTTATCTAAGCTATTGACTTCTTTCTCTACAGCTCTAGCAGCTATTTATTTTGAATGCAGTAGATACAGAGGAGATCAGTTATGTATAATTTGATATAATTTGGAATTTTTAGTACATCAGCCTATTTGAAAATCTGGATTAAATAAAGTTAGTCATCCTCAACTCAGATTTGGTCTGTAGAAGGTTTTAAATTTTTCCACTTTGAACAGGGTGATTTTAGCTGGGTCTTGTTTGGGCAAGAGACACAAATCTTAATTTTGAGATGCCCCTTTTGACAAAATCTACTTGTATTAGAAAAACAAATCGGTGTTGGCAGAGCACCTGGAAGAAGCTGCTTCTTCCAGCTGCAAAAGTAAAGACCTGCACACTGTCAAACAACTTATTTCAGAGAGATTACATTCTTTTATTACTAAAGGTGACAGGCAATGATTTAACCTTATTATTTTTGGCTACATTTCAACTTGACAGTTAAGTCTTCCAGCAGATTGCTTAGTAACAAGGAAGATAAAAATGGAAGGGCATAGTGGATTAGCCCAATTTAAGAAGTAAAACTGACATACTTTGAATCAGACTTGTGAAAAATACTTTCATTTACTATTACAAAATATCTGTTTTGTAATAGTGATTCTGTTACTAGCAATCTCTTCTGAAGTAGGAAAGGAACATTCAACAGCTCAGGCATGTGAACTGAAAGCTGACAATGCACTAATTAATACATTTAAATCAATTTAACTTATATAAAGTCACAGTCCTTAAAGCAACAACAAAGATTAAAAATGCCAATACGTATTTTTTTTGTTTCTTCTCAACAAGCTGTCTTATACTAAACACACTGCTAAGAGATACAGATTATTAAGTTAAAGTTTTAAAAATACCTGAAATGAAAAAATATAGCAATGATTTTAAAAAGAAAAATGTTAAATATGGGATGCCCTGAGAATAAAAATCTATTTCAGATTCATGCAAAAGGATAAACAAAACTTGAATAGAGTATTAAACTCACCCCTTCACACAATGCAATTTTATCCCTGACTCTCTTTCAACCCTCCTCACAGAAAGGAATTGTAATTCAGGAGACTGAAGAAAGTATTTGAATATTAAAGATCTAAGTCCACATACCTGTCTATCTGTGTAGTCTGTCAAGACTTTGTGTCCTCTTTTCTGAATACTTTTCTATACTGTTTGCATCTTAGTCTGAGAAGCTAGTTTAGACCCATTACTTTTGCAAAATGTAATTTTTATTGCTGTTTATACATACAGGGTTGTCATCAATAACATGAAGCTCTCATGGGTAGGAGAAAATCAGTTTCATAAAAAATTCACTATCAATATGAAGCCATCTTGAGTAAATTGTTGCTAACAATAGAACTGCCAAAGTGATGCTGGAATAAAATCATGGAGCAATGGGCATAATACAAAGATTAATTTTTTTCTGTGGTGCTTTTAAAATACTGTTCATTGACGTTACTGAAGGTTGGATTTTGTTTAAGTGGGACTAATCGTCAACCACATTCAACTTAAGAGAGAAAACTTCAGCCTATTACACCAAATACCAGAGCTGTAATCAAAATATGCAAAATCCACTCAAAAGAAAATTCATATCCATGACCGTACTTTTTTTTTTTTTTACTCTTGGCCATTTTTCTGAAAGTCCAGTTACAGTATAGTGCAATATGGGAGAATTGTTCCAACAGAAGCATCCAAGCCTGAGCATCACCATCTCATCCCCAGTTACAGCAGCTTTACAGCGTGTGCTGCACAGCAGTGAGTTGCTTCCCTGGGTGAAAGAACGGCAGCAGCTGGGTTGCTGCCCCAAAACACCCCATCTGAGCTGCACTTCGTGTCCTTTTATTTCCCTGTTAATCCCAGGAAAGATGAAGCTAAAAACAGGCTGTGTTTTTCATGGAGAATGTCAAGTGTATAGGGGTACAAAGCCTTGTGCTACTCAAGCAGTGCTTGAGAATCCCCAGTGCAAAAATGGATACTGCACTGTCAAGTGCCAAAGTTTAGAGAAATGCAGAAAGTAAAAACAGACCAACTGCTCAACACACGCAGTATTATTTAAAGGCTATTAAGTAAAAATTGTACCTCCACCCTGCCAAGAAAATGGCAGGATCTTTTTATACTGAGTATCTTCTCACACAATGATTAATGTTCACTTCGATTACTCAAGATTTCAGCATGTAATATTTTTGTTTTAACATTCTTGTAATGCTAGTAACAAATATCTTACACCTGCTACTTTTCTTTTACACTGACTTCATGAGACTAACTGTGAGCTGAGAAAACAGTAAACCTGAAAACCTGACCTGGACCGCAAAAATGAGCAGAAAACAAAATCTCCTTACCTGATTCTGGAAAAGCTCAATTTAGGAGATAACCTTTTTTTCTAGATAGTGCACCTATTATATCATCTTTTTTTGTTTGTTTGCTTTCCAAAGCAAAACATGTGTATGACATAGCTGTAGTTACATAACTTAATACAAGCACTTCATGGGCTTGTCCTGAAAAGCAAGGGTATACTCCCAAAACAGCATCCATCTGACAAATGTCAACTGCCTGGCTGTGTTCTACAACACTATTACTATTTGATGACTTATTTTCAGAAAACGTATTATACAATTTTCCAGAATCATTGATGAATGCTTTCTAAATAAAAGAAAATTGCTGTATAAACTCCTACTGGAGCCTGATGACACAATGAAACATACTTTGCCTGGAGTACAGGAACACAAATAATTTTCTTTAGTCAATTTTTAAAAACACTGCTCTTGAAATAACCTGGCAAGTACCTCTGTTTTGATGCAACTGGTACCACAGAATATGAAATCCTCACATCATTGAAAACAAATAAAAATAAATATTTATAGGCTAATATAGATACTCTGTGGCAATAAAATTTTTAGAATTTTTCTTCCATAAGCTGAGATTTGAAATCTACCATTACAAGGTAGTGGAAGACCAAAGTACAACCCTGCAAAACATCTCCGATGGTGTGTTACTTCTCCATTGCTTGCACACAAGGGGCAGTGAGGTTGGATAACATGTATTGCTGCACTGACTGCAGCACTGACCATGCACTGCGATGGAAGCACAAGGTGTCTATTTAATCCACTCATTTCTCATCGCTCCCTTTGAGAAGCACTGCTGCGCCTCTAACACAAGACACATTTAAAAATATCGGCATCAATATTTATACACTTTAGTACACCTACTCCAGACCAGACCATGAGAGGCCAGAAGGGTCACTTCTACCTATAAAACTATTTAGAATACAGCCATCCTATATGGTAAAACAGGAAATAAGCAGTGAGGTTAAACTGGGGTGATTTTTGTATTACATTAGGAAGAACATAGGGAGAGATTGTAATGAATGAAATATACAGTATTTAAAAAATAAAAAAGATGCCCATCCAGTATTAAGTATACTAACTTATCTGCCTCATCTATTTAAATTGCAAAGTTGTAGTGACAACCATCTGTATTGTACCTATGTGCAGCCTGGACTCGAGACTTAAATACTGCCTGAACCTTTGAATGGCAAGGCAAAGTAAATACTAAATGACAGCATCACCTAATGTCTAGTAAGATGCCAGCACACTTCTAGCTCATAAAAAACCATAGGCAGGAGATTACAGTTAATGAAAATAAGAATACTTTTCAAATTCCTAAATTAAAGTCATAGTGTCAATGAAAGGAAGTCATTTTTAGCAATGCCAAAGAGTCCAGAATTCATTTGTAGGGCCTCGGATGCTACGCGCACCTAGTGTAAGCATTAGAAAGTTTTTAATTGCTTTCTTTAAAGGAAGACTAGGATTTTAGACCAAATCCCTATAATTAAATATTTAAGTTTGTAGGAAAAACATTTTCTAATGTAAGATTTAGGATAAATGCCTAAGAATTGTCAGGGCTTAGGAAGCACTAGTTATATCTGATGGTTTTATTTTATCAAGAATTACATGTCCTTGGAGAGGACACTTGGGTGTTCAATCCAACACACAGTCCCTCCTGGAAACTAATTCTTTTTTATAAACTTCATATGTGACTACAGATATACAAACTTCACATGTGATTAGTCTGTGATTACAGCAGAAAACAAACAAAAATTCAACAAATGGAAACTAAAAATCTTTAGATACTAGGAAATATACTAAAAGTGTTTTGTTTAAAATGAGATATGGAATTTTTTCTTCATAAGTAACAAACACAGAGCTTTTTCATCTCCATCAATTTAATCTATTATTATACTTCTCTTGAAGCGCTGGATATTATCTGCTAATGAAACAATTTGTTAGTGTAAGAACACAGTGTCAGTAAGACAGAATACAGTAGCTCCTTTCACACTACTGAATTGCATGCTGTTTCTGAGAAAAATGGGTTCATCAAGAGCCTACAACTTTTTCTATTAGAGAGGACTCACTTGTTAATATTGGCTGAGCATTCTTCTGCTGAAATTTTTAAGGAAGGATGCTGAACAAATTCATTTGTTTTCAGCATTATGAAGTCCCTCCATCTCTCAATTTCACCTCTGCACTGTACTAATTAAGTCCCAGGATTTTTAGGCTTCAGCAGAAGCAGCACAAAATATTTCATCCAAACAAGACCGGCTGAACTGACAGTAGCATTTTAAAATTACGATTTTATTTCCAAATAAGTATGAGAGAAAAGACAGGAGGGTTAAGGACTAGAGAAGGAAGATTTGATTATGATCTTAAAACTCATAATATGCTGCTGCAAGGAAAGATATGCAGAATTACTTACACTACTACATTTATTTTCTGGGTATGTTACATGTATGTCTAAGTGCCTGGAATATGAAGCCCACCTTCAATGTTCAACTGGAAAATCTGACTTAACGTGCCTATTCTACCCCCACAGCTGGGGACACCCAAAACTTTTGTGCTTCCTCAAAACCCTGCCATGGTGTCTGTCACATTGTGGAGCACTCAGTGTGCTCCATTACATTGTGGAGCACTCTTACACTCTGCTGCTCCAGGTATTACTGGTTTATGCTGCTCAGGATTTGCTACCATTTTGCTTTTACATCATACAATATACTAGAATCACTGTAGGTTGCATTCTGTAATACATATTTTAGCCAAAACAAATAAATATTAGTTTGTGTTATAATACAGTATTTTATTTTCCAAAAGCTGGAATTGACTTGAGCAATGAAAGATTAATTTAGTTCTTTATTCAATTCTTACCTGAGAAGAATATGTGTGACCATCTGATCCACAAACAGGATTGGTATAAACTACTGGACACTGCTTGCAGTTTGATGAAATGGGACCACCCCTCCACTGTTTATGGCCTAAACCAGCCTCTTTCATACTGTAAGTAAACAAAAAGTATGTAATTCTGATAAGCAGTAGTAAAAATAGAACATATTCAGGGTATTTTAATGAGCCTTTACAAACAGTAAGCCATACATAATTCGAACCATAAAGTTTTCTTCTACGTAAAGAACTGCCAATGTCTTTGGTATAAACTTCTTCACCTTTGTACTTTACTCACTGTAGTGATACTTGATGCCTGCATATTATTTCACTTTCTAAGACATATGAGTAGAAAAAGATGATTAAGATGATGCTCTGGTGCCTGTTACACTTATCAGTGAAAGACGCTGGAATTACGTGGCAGTTACTCTTCTTTTTGTTATTAAACAGTATGAACAGAACTGTTCTATCAACACTGGTATCTAATGAGGCAACCTTTAAGTTTTAGAGAACTATGTAATAAAGACTTCTATAGAAACACGGAGGTGTCCTTCAGAGTACTGTTTGCCCCACTTTGAACACTGCCTTTCACTGTTTACAATTTGCAGAATTCAGTCAACACTCAATATAAAGTTCAAAGGGAACAAAAAAGGTAAACCACTGGAGCACAGAATCAATCTACACAAGCATACATGTGTATCCTCATATAAACAGTTATATAGAGCTAGATGGACCATTTCAACTTCGGAGAAAGTTATGCTGGGTCAGACAAAAAGTCTAAAATAAGTTACAGATGCTTCTTCATGTGACTTTTGTAGCTTTCAGTTTGTGGCATATGGCCATCTTCAGACAGACATGCTTTTTCTCTGTAGCTCTAAATTAATTTTTATGCATTAATTTTTCTTTATTTTTTTCTTAACTATGAAAGCATTTAGCAGCCACTGTATCCTGAAACAGCTCCTTTATGACCTAAAAATTTATGAAGAAATAACTTCTTGCATATAAATAAAAAAAAAAACAATAATCATGATTTTTATACTGTGTTTTCTTCTTGGGATCGTAATGAGGAATCTAAAATTGATTACACTTAGAATACAGCAGTGACTTATGAGGACATGCAAATGTTCAAACTTATGAAATCTCAAATCAAATATTCTGTAATGGAGCAGAACTCTTTCATATTGGTTCACCTACAGATAATCAAGACCCGCTTTGCTAGTAATGAATCACTGTTTGAGAAGAACTTGTCTGAAGTAATAAAATAAACATGAGAAAATAAACTCCTCATCTTCTGGTTTTATAATGAGCAGAGTAAAAAGCTTAAAAGCACACACCTAACAGTAAACTGGTGATGACAAAAACAAAAGCCCATTTCCAAGCTACGCTAATGTTCATATGTTGTGAATAATTTTGGCTGTACATGTGGTCCTTTAGAAGAAAAAAAAATCATAGGAATCATAGAAGTTTACATTCAGGTTATGCTGTGTGACGAAATTTTGAACTGCACAGACTTTTTACAGTGTAAACAGGAACCTGAGATGTTGTACACAGATGCTGTCAGTTACTACTGAAAAAGCCAGAAATAGCTTCAGTTACATGTAGCAAAATGAGTAATAGAATACCAACACAGGAAGTTTTTATGTCCACCAGGAAGTATTAAAGAGGAAACAATTAAAACATACCACCTTAATTAACAATAAATAACAATCCTTTCTGATGAGTTGCATAACTTGAAGACTATGTAGAAATCATCTCATTTCTATTACAGTAAAAAAAAAAAGCTGAACTGCATCTTTGCTCATGTACAATATATAGCAATAATCAGACTATTGCTGCTCCTTCCACTTGACTGAGAGTTTTCCAATCATTCACATGAGTTCCAGCATCATTACATTATATAGATGGCTGCATCTTTCTCTAACTTCTTGTGACTTTTATAGCTCACAATTATCTAGAAGTGCCTCAGTAGCCTGAGGCTACTGACAGGACCAGCATCCCAACTACCAACACAATGCAATTTCTGTTTCTCAGAGATACAGTAACTTTAAAAGTTTGTACAGATCAATTGCAAAAGTTCCAGAAATCAACAAAGAGAAGCTCATTGACATCAGCAAAAAACAGAAACAGAAGCAGAATTTCTGAGACACACAGGGGGAGTTAGCGTAGATGCCTAAAATATATCTAAGAAAGGACTAGCGGTGCTCAATGTTTTAGTATATATGCACCCTTGTGCATGCCCTTGATGAAGACAAGAAAAGAAAAAGAAAGGAAAAAAAATCCCTCCTTTTAGATGAAGTAAAATCACCTGAAGGAAAAGAAAATGAGGTGTCTCAGAAAGGATCACAAGGAGGACAGAAACTAGAACAAACTCAGAACGTAGAAATCGCAGTTCTGTGATGAGTAGAGAGGTATGAAGAAAACAGAAAATATTTGATATAATCATATAAATTACCTTCCTCAACTAACCTCTGCTTTGTTAGGCTTTTAAATCCAAACTGTCCCAGGGTACTCATTTAAGGTGAAGAGCATCAAATTTCCTCTTTTACACAGATCTCCTCCGAGATCTTCAGTAGATCACTGTTACCAAAACTGGCTTCTATGTAGCTAAAAATATTTTTGCAAAAAAACAGATAGATCTGTATTTTTCCAAAACTGTAATGAAAGGTACAATGATAAAGAAATTATAAAAAAATGATATTTCGAAGGTATCAATAGAGAGATACCTGGTCATGGATATGGTTTGTATGGATATCTATTCAGAAGCTTTAGCACAGTGATGCTGAAAGTGGACTGTATTATCAAAGCTGCTGAACAGCTCTTTTTGACTGTCAGTCACTGACAGGCAAATATGAAAAAATTAAAATATTTTAATGCTAGTTTTGGTAGATACGTGCATTTCATAAAATACCTGAATAATGCATTCTATGTATATACTCAGACATTTCCTTTCACCATTATTTAACTGCATCAGATTTGTTTCTGTTGACAATTTCTTTGTAACCATGTGGGGAGTTATGTTTTCTACAGCTAGGCAATGATCACACATTAAAACTATTGACATGGAAATAACTGAGAAACTACTGTGATGATAAAAGTTATCTTGAGTTACGATCATTGATGTCTACCAACAATATCCTGAAATAGGCACAAAACTTAACTGTAACACATTACAGTTATTACTATGTATATATTATATATTACATATATATAATATATAGTTATTACATATTGTAAGTTATTACTTATGTGAGCTATGCAGATAAAGCAATACATATTTACATTTTAAAATGTTAAGACAAAAAAACCAGCAAACAAGGCAGTTATTTAGCTTTAATAAATCACTTGTTTCTTCCTTGTATTTATTATAACTCAATAGGCAAGAAGAAAACCCAGACCACCGCAACTTGCAGCTAATAAAATTTTGTGATTCCACTGCAATCACTGTAAGTGTTCTTGCACTTGTTAGTACGTTGTCACATTAAATATATGATGTCATGTGAAAGTCAACCTCTTTCACCAGAAATTTCCTGAAAAGGCTTTGGTACCTGCCTTGTAATAAAATAACTATTACTAAATGCAAGCTCCACCTTATCTGATATTGTTGACACCTAAAGGGTAAAATTAAATATATGGCCTTAATTTATCAGCAATGCTTCTGATTGCATTAATTTGCATACACCAAACTGTGCATGCCTGCCTAGAAACATAATTAGCCAATCTGCTCAATTACTCTAGCCTATGTACCTGTTTGCATACATAAACTTATCTTCCTGTATACACAGTGATTGTATCTGCAAATACTTT
This sequence comes from Struthidea cinerea, assembly GCA_013397865.1. Lineage (NCBI taxonomy): Eukaryota > Metazoa > Chordata > Aves > Passeriformes > Corcoracidae > Struthidea > Struthidea cinerea. Next base: position 537,974 of record VZTI01002117.1, on the reverse strand, counting down.
GAGAATACTTAATGTAATCCATTTAAAATTTAGCTTCGAGCAACTCTTTGGCAACATGACTTAGTTAATGATATCTGCAAAATGCATGAGTGCCCAATTCAATTGAAAAATGGTATTTTATAGCTAGATTTGATAATCTTCAAACACATTTTTTCAAATACAAACTGGTAGAAAAAGTCTGAGTTACTAAAAACTAATCTTTGAAAGAACTCTTGTAACTCTTCTCTGATAACTACATTAGCATCTTTAGGAGATTTTAGAGTTATTCCAACTTAGAGAGTCTGCCTGATTATGTTTTGCCATGGCCTTTGGGGGACACAATCAGGCTGTGTCAGATTAACATAATCAGAAAAACCACTTGTATCATAAAATCTAAATTGCTTTCTTTAGAGTTGCCTGAATTTCCTTCAAAGTTGCCTTTTCATGTAGAAGCCTCTTGGAAGAAAACTATAATTGTCAATATACTACTAAGATGTTTCTTTAAAATGTCAAAAACCTCCCAATTCATTATTGCCAGTCTTTTTGAGTATGTCTATATTATTTTCACTTGTTTCATTACTTTCCACTATTTCTAACAAATAGAACAAAAATCCATCTGAACAAACTAATAATAACAACTGAATAAAAATGAGACAAATGAAACAAAAATTAGTAAGATTATTGTGGGAATCAAAATAAAATATATTTTATCAACTTTAAATGAACATTGTCAGTAAGACATTTCTATTTATTGATAACCAATCTCAGTGTTTAGCAGATGTGAGATTACACAAATTCAGCTATTGTTTTTCTGACAACATCTGGGCCCAAAACATTAGATTAGAAAATTATGTATGATCTACCATTTTTGTAAGGATCACTAAGCATATACATACTCAGAATGACTTCAGAATTTAGAAGAATATTTCTGTGCACATTAACAGAATGCTATTTACTCATCTGCATCAGTGAACAGAAATAAGTAGATGGCATAAAGATATAAATTCTCACTTACTCCTTCCACCTACCTGTACTATTAAATACATAAGTTTACACTTTAAGATAGTTCCTTTCTTCTGTATGCCCATATATTAAACTAAAATCTTAACCTTATGAACTAAAAAAGTTTTAAGTAATGCTGCCAAAATTTCCTGGAATAGTATCTGGTTTATTTAGATTGTGTGAGTTAGCAATCTAAAGTTACCATTTTAACAAGACAAAGAAACAAAGACTGCACCGCAACACAGAAATCACAGGACCATAGAACATTTTAGGTTCGAAGAGACCTTAAAGATCATCTAATTCCAATACCCCTGCCATGGGCAGAGACACCTTCCCCTAGACCAGGCCCTCCTCTGAATTTGCTCCATCCCGTCCACATCCTTCTTATGCTGGAGGCCCCACAGCTGGATGCAGCACTCCATGTGGGATCTAACAAGAATGGAGTGCAGGGGGAGAATCACCTCCCTCGACTGCTGGCCACGCTGCTTTGGACGCAGCCCAGGATACTTCTGAGGAAACCACTAAATTGTGAGGAAGAACTATCAGAAATTATGTAGTGTGGAGCCACACAATATAAGAAAGGTAAAACTGCAGACAGAACAAAGCTTGTTGAACAAGGTCAGTCAGGAGTGGAGGAAAAGCAAGCCACAAGTATGAAAAGTTATAAAATCGTAAAACCAAACACAGAGACACAATTTAAACAATACTAAGGATCAGCCCATTTCAATGAGCCATGGAAGTCAACACACGTTATACATGGAACTGTCTGGCCAGCAAAGACCCACTGAGTATCTGGCAAGATGGAGATCATCTACAAGGTGGAGAGCATTGTCAATACAGTCTAACAGCAAATTAGTCCTAGCTAAATATTGTGTTCATTTGGCAACAAATATTTTAAACTCTTAGATACCATGTATTCTGCTTACAGAGCCTTTATGTGCTGTAAAAACGGCTTGAATGAAGTGGTCCAGAGAGCAAAGATCACAACAATAGTTTCACAAGTTAAGCATACACTGGAAGGAAACCTTGGATGAAGCAGGTGTTTACACATGGCAGAATGATCCACCTATCACATGATGTCTAACTTGGCTCTTCAGCATAGCTATTTTGGCCTCCAACATAGGAGTTGGAGAACAGTAAAGTTACAGAAAAGCTCTTTCAATTACTTTGAAACTAAATGAAAATGTATTGTAATTTAAATTATAAAGATGCTTCCTTTGCTAGGTACTGTTTTCACACATTAGAGATCATACAAAATTACCATCGAATTCATAGTTTTTATGCTTATCAACTCACCTACTGCTTTTCCTAATTCAAGTTGGTAGAGAACTTCTTTCACTTCATGTAAGAGCTAACCTAAACATGACTTCTTTCCTTTCAGTGCATAGATGCATTATTACTCACTGACCAGATGGCAAGAAACTAAGGATCTCCTAACTTACAAAGTTACTTAAGTTTTACTAAAGTAATAATAAAAAAAAAAGGCTCTATTATTTTAATCTATAAAATCTTAAACATTCCATTAAATACCTCACTAATAATCACGTAATAATCACATAAGTTAAATTTTTCACAACAGAAACTGATAGTAATTAAGTTGTGAAGATTTTAATAGCTTCAGTGACTACATGGGATGCTCAAAATTTTAAGTCATTCCAGGACTGAAGCCTCAAAGAATTTAGTACACATTTTACTTGATATAGCATGTACACAGTATTACAAAAGAAACTGAGATTCATACACAAACATACCCCACTTTGGTAAAGCCATTATGTATTATTTTAGGAAGATTTTTAAGAGTGTATATTAACTTATGAACTTAGACTTCACCTTTTGATCACTTGCCAAGATATGCAAATGTCTTTCATAAGTGCTTTTTATGCTAATCTAAGTGCTTGACCTTGTCATAATGCAATGTTTTAATAATTTCTTGGGGATATTACCTTTTCTCAGAACTGTTTTCATTTTATAAAGCCAAAAGAATTACTAAACACTTTACAAACCTATCATTTTCCACTTTGCAAAGATAGAACATTTTGTGTGTGTACTCAGCCTTGAAGAGTTTACCTCTTTGAATATAAATATATTCACTATGTATTAGTTCTGTTGGAAAAAGACATCAATTTGTGTTCCAAAGGAAAGCAGAGATTTTTCAACGTTTTCCAAAACAGACAACACAGAAGCAAAAGTAATCTTTTTCCTTTCACACATTATTTAATAAACCAGAAACCCTTTTTTTTAAGGCAGAACATAGTTCTCTTCAGTCAATAGAGATAATTTTAAGAACTACAGCTAATAACCAGAGCATTGTGTCGCATCTTAAATTCTTAGTGGTTTGCTGAACAGGAATCCAAAATTCCCTAATAGTAAGCAGAGTGCACTAATTCTGTTGGTTAGCATCACTTAAATGGGGTCCTATGTATCAGCATGTTGCGAAACTGCAAGCTAGGGTATTGGTTTAATTTTTCAATGATTATATGTCTATTGTTCAGAGAAAATTTAAAGTTATTAATTCAGAATCTGTTTTGCATAATATGATGCTTTTTGTTACCTGCATTTGATAGTCCAATTAAGACACCATTCTCATTAGAGAGCATCTTAATGCTTCTGAGTCATAAAAAATGAGTGAATAAAAATAACTTAAACATAAAAACCAAATTAAAATAAATGAAACAATCAAATAACTAATAATCACTTCTACAACCCAAAGTAGACAAATAGCAACAATATTTTGACTAATATTACTATGAGGATGTTTACTCTTACAACACTCACTACTTTATGCTGAACATAATTACAGAATAATTTTCACTAGAAAATAGCTACTTTTCCTATTGGCTCAAAACACTGGGTGCCACAAAAATTTTCTTGCACCATTATAAGAATAAATTGATATTCCACTCTTCAGATTCAGAACCCTGCAGAGTGATTCTCATGCAATCTATCTTTCTCATCTCCTGGAAAGTGCAAGCTGCACCCCTGCTGCCCACACTCCCAGCTCTTTCTTCCCTCATGCAGGATCACTCACAGCGCCTGCTTAAAAATACAGACAGAAAAGAAGGCAGAAAAATCCATTTACAAGCTTCACAGCAATCAATATCTGAAAGAAGGATTTCCATTTACTTCCTTTAATATTATCAACATATGTCGGCTGTGTTAATGACTTAAATTTATGCTCTCTACACTCAACTCTTTAGGTAGGCTTACAGGTAGAAAATATCTGTTATTGATTAAATTCAAAAGAACATGTTTGGGTTTTTTTCCTTCTGAATAGTAAGTACAGAAGGTAACTAAAGAAACATACTTTGAGCCAAAATTGCAAAACTTAAGGAGAGACATAAGGAACTATATGTCTCTCCAGATTGTATTTAACAATTCTGAGTTCTTCATTACACCTGTGAGGAATAATAAGCAACTTTTACAAAGAATACATTCAAAGTATTCATGTTCAGGGATCTGAGTATCCCTTAATTGCATACGTTACTCAGGGTTGCTTCAGAGTCCCTTTATGGCACAAAACCTTGTAGCCACCCATTTTAACAAATGTTCTTTGTTCTTCAGCACAGCTGTTGAGTGATACTTCCCTCTCTACAACCCCTGCTTTAGCTTTTATTGTACAGTACTTAACTCCATTCATCAGTGTGTCCATCTGTGTGGTTGATGCTGCATTCACCACCTACAGCTCACCTTAAAATTGGCAGGTTTAATTTACTGCTCTCCCCTCCTCCAGAAGTACCACAACTCTTTTGCCTAAAGAGTAAAAGTGGGATTTTTTACTTTAAACTACTATATTACAGGCACTGTGCAATATAATTCTACTTACCCTGGACAGCCATTTACTTTAAACAACTTTGAACTGTACTCATCTAAATCAAGAATCATTCAGCTAAACAAGAAAACCACACAATGGACATAATAGACCTCTTTATGTATTATCTACTGCTGGGTGCTGAGGAGCAATACAGGGGCACACAGGACAAGGGGTGATGTCTTTACACTGAAAGAAGGTAGGTTTAGATCAGATATAGAAAGAAATTCCTCACTATGAGGGTGGTGAGGCACTGGAACAGGCTGCCCAGAGAAGCTGTGGACATCCCATCCCTGGGGTGTCAAGCCCAGGCTGGATGGGTCTTTGAGCAACCTGGTCTAGTGAAAGGTATTCCTTACCATTACAGGGGGGTTTTATTAGATGATTTTAACGTTCCTTCCAACCCAAACCATTCTATGAATAAGGCTTGAAATAGGCCAGCTGTCTTGATAATTCTAGTGCTAGAATTACTTGCCCTTAATTCTACAGCCAAAACAATTTCAAAAGCATAGAGACAACAACATGTCTGTAGTTACAGATTCTACGGCATAGCACACACATGGACAGAAAATTGTGTTATGCAATGGTGCTCAGGATTACAAGTAAAATCTCTATAGTATTTAAATTAAAACCAAAGAAGTATTATCTCGAACTACTTTTGCTACCGTGGTTACTCTAGGTCACTTTTGACAAAGGCTGTGATGTCTTTAGATGGTGTTGTTAATCAGGTGTTAAAAGAGCACTTGCAAGCTACAAACAGCACTGCTTTACAGTTCATGAGTTTCTAAGAGGATCATCTATATCTGTGAATCAGTACCTCACAAAACTCCTGTATTCTGGCACTGGTTAATAGCTATGGCATGTCTGTGAAACAGAGAATTCCTTTAGATCATGTAGACAACTGTCAGCTTACTGTACTGTAATTTTTCAAGTGCTCCTTAGACAGATGGAAGAGCACCTATCAGTGCCATTTTTCTCACTCCTGAAGAGGGAGAGGAG
>VZTI01002117.1:501429-532154 GCA_013397865.1 Struthidea cinerea | reverse complement strand
AAAAAAAAAAGAGACAGAAAGGCTTTTCAGCTTGGTATTATCTTTTCTGCCAGCATGATATCTTCTGAGTTTATGAATGATGTCTGATAACATCAGAAAGTGGGAAGATAGAGCTGACAAGCTGACAAGCTTTTATCATGTAGAGGTCTGCTCAGACAAAATACAGAGCAACAAGTGTATAGTAAGACGATACATGAGTGAAAACAGGTTCTCAAACTATAAGCCAGAAAGGACCATCTGCTGGAATATACTAACTTTTTCTACTGATATTCTTTTATATTAAAAGAACATAAAAATTTTCTTTTTTCTCCTTCTGAAGACAGGCTCACTTCTGAAGACAGGCTAAGTTTCTCACAGGTTGGGAGTGTTTCTGCTCAAGTCTCACAGAGCTAGCTCAGGTCAGAGCCTGCCTAAGCAACGACATTCATGCATGCCACAAAAAGCCCAAACCATAGGCGGGTACCATTGCTATTACATACTCACTGCGCAACAGGTCTGTACACTGTGGTCACCCATACTGGCAAATATGCAGAAATTCACTGAATGAGTATCAAAATCTGTTTAGACAAACTTCATGGCAGAAGAGGGCAAAACTCTGATAAATATAAAAAGCAGTTCAACAAAGCCTTGCACCACCTAAATGTACTAAAAGAGCAACATCTGCATAGCCTCCATTTTGGCTGCATATTGCTTGTGTTTGCTTTTGTTCTTTAAAACTTGACCACATTTTGCAACAATACTGATGTTCCCTAAATGCTAGTTTTAATTTGTAATACTCTTTTACCTCTGATCAAATCCAAGGATCATCAACAGTGACCCTCACTGGGGGGAAAAAAAGTTCCCTTCACAATTAGGAAGTAATTTAGTTTTTTTTAATACATTGTAAGTGGGGATTCTCACAGCTTGAAAATGTTCAAATTTTAAATAATTTATAGCTGGTTCTACTTATTAATCTGCTTTTGTCATAGGTATCTTATACCCACAGAGATAGATACTGTTATTGCTGTGTTGGAAATAAACCAAACAGTTTAAAACAAAACTCAGCGACTTTCATTGGCATCTATAAATGAAGGTATTTTTAAAACATAAAAGATTATTTGTGCTATTGCTTGAGGCAAGAAAATCAAAGAGATTTAAAGTGTGAAGTTTTCAAGTCTGATAATTCACACATATAAATAGATCATTTTACAAATGAAAATTTAATACAAAACAGACATATCCATGATGAAATATGTGTGCCAGAATATCAATGAAAAACAAATTGTCAATAATACTGCCAAAAGTAGTTTTACTAACTACTGTAATGTTATTTCAAATTATTTAGCCTAGCATGAGAGAAGTTCTCTTTTATTATTTATGTTGGCATTATATTTCCCTTTATGTCTGCAAGGAAAAACAAACTCAACTTGATTCCATAAAATAATCTGATAGGCAAAAAACTGGAAATAACTTCTTCTTCTGCCATTAAGAAGTCAGTAAAGTTCCAATTTTAATTCCTTTTCCTTTTCTTTTAATGTTCATAAACATCAACAGTATAGGCTCTTCCTTACTTTTTCTTTCCTCCTTGCTCAATCACTCTAATGTGGGTCCCATAAAAAGGTACCTACAGGGTAATACATAATCTATTCCTTTTGCATTCAAGCCACCATAAAGCATCTCTTAACGGGCATGACTGCATAAACATTAAGCCATGCTGAGTGAAAGCACAAAGTACTGCGATGAAGAAAAGTCATACAGAAAAATGGAGCAGAATTATTTGAAGAGACAGAAAAAGAGTAAACAAAACTACAACAAAAATGCTAAAAGAGCAAATCTTAAATAAACAAAAACATTTTATAAAAGTTTATAAAAGCTACAGCAATAATCAATATTTCTGGGATGGTAACACAAAGGGAATTGCAGTCCAATTTTCAAGGCTCTGTTTGTATTTTGACGTCTTCATTCTGCAGCACACAAAATTTGGAAAATTCTCTGAGTATTTCAAAAATTATTTCCAACTGCTCAGAAAAAGCTGAAAAATCAGACACCTAAGGCTTCACCTTTTCCTCTGTTTAATTACTCCTAGAGGGTCTACATTTTCATACAACTGGGGCCCTTGCTGGTGCCTCAGCTGGACACCCCTGGTACTCTGCATACCATAACACAGTACTGCTCCTGATTTAGCTGCCTTATTTCATCTTCAAAGTCATGACTCTCCAAACCAAAATGTTCACCACTTAGCCTCACGGCTGAACACGTTTCCAAATACTTTGCTTTAGAAGATCAACCACAAATTCAGCTTTGAAGTCCCAAAATCGCAATGCAGTAAGAGTGATAAAAATGCTGTGGTTACATGGAAGAAGGAAAAAATAATCTATTGAGAGATGACAAATGGAAATAGGTATTGTCTGTCCCCACTGTGGGGCACAAAAAAGCATTTCATAATTTGCTTGGGAAAGCATCTGTTTGCACAAAAGAAGGACTTTTTTTATTTTAAAAGTCCTGAGAGCAGACAGTGCTACTTTTTCCAGTGGCGTTTTTCCTTCTCTACTTCATAATTTTGCTCAACCTTTATTTTTACTGCAGTCTTTATAGGTTCAGGCATATCTAAATAACTGTATCTTTTCTTATCTAAAGTTCTTTGGCAAGACAGTAAATTGTGGTATCTAATTGGACTAGTGTCCAGTCTGCTGATCAAGTATAGAACCTCCTTGTAGACGGCAGCTGGAAAGCTGGAAAGGAACAGCTGAAAGGAACAGCTAAAAGGAACTTAAGAGTAAAGCGACCAGAGGAAAAACTTACAGTTCTATGGTGAAGAACAGGTTTGCCTGTTCTGGTCTGTCCTGACCAGAAAAGTCAGTTGTCTTACCTGCATGCTAGCTTAGAGGATTGCTCTAGCTAGCTCTTCACACACACATTTCTCAATCTTCCTTTTAACCACAATGTGGACCAAGAGCTCTGTGGCAGTAGTGTCTTTCAAAATTAAACAGGTTCTTAAAATTTGTTTGGAATCTGCTGCCTCATGTATTCTTCCCTTGCCTTCATTATGAGAGTAAATTAAACTAACTGAGCCATGATTACAGAAATAAAATCCTGTCATAGTCATTCTTACTAAGCTAGCTTTAAGTTAAGCACACATTTTCCAGTGTCTTCCTCCAGATGTCTCTTTAGGTCTTTGATCATATTTTCAGTGCTCAGAAGTGTTTCTGTTTCTGGTATGTGTCAGTTACTAAGGTGGCCATAGATAACAGGGCTATTAAACAAATAGTGAGACCTCAAAATTATTTCTTAACATTTACAGACTATTCTCTTTGCCATTCTTCATGGATTTCCATGTTTTGTTTGCTTTTATAACTACTGCATCTGCCTAAGTTTTCCAAGTTCTTAATAATGGCCCTTTGTGTTTGCTTCTCAGTTGAACATGTAAGCAATTACTGATCCTATCAGAAATTGTCTTGTTTTACCATTTGAAGACAGGAGAGGTGAATCAGAGCATGACAAAAGTACTGTGGTGTAGGTAAAAAACCTTGAAGTAAATAGTTATATGATGTCATAAAACTTCTGGATGTCAGTACACTTCTAGAATGTGAAAGAAATTCAGTTTTCTAGACATCTCAAATCTGTTTAAAAAAAAAAGCTGAAGCTATCCTAGAAGTGTTGGTTCTCTATGAAAGAACTGCATGGGTAGAAAGGTCAAAAGTACAAAGGTCTCCAGTGTTAACTATAATAATGAATAAGGGGACAGCAAGCCCTTACCTCCTACTTCCTAACATGTAAGTTTGTTTTATGATACCAAATATCATCCAGAGGACCTTGGCTGTACCTTCATACCTTTTAGAGACTCTAGTAGCATGCCCCAAAGATGCAAAATCAAATGTTGACAACCTCAGGATATTACTTTCCTGTAGTCTTATGTTTATCACTCTACTCCCCAGCTTAAATATCCTCTCAGACAATCTTTTCTCTTATTTGCTCCTATCTTGCACCAATGAGTTTGGGGTTGAAGAGGAGATGATGTCTGGGGTTATCTTTAAAAGCTTGGAACATAACTTGTGTTGATTTAGGGATCAAAACTTCAAATCAGCTTTCTTAAGTATGCAAATCTTTGTACTACAAACATTCACCAGCAATTAATGTGCAAATGGTGACGGCAAAGGCAAGGGGAATGCATTCTTCAAGATGTGCAAATGTTTTCAGAAACATTTAGGTGCCCAGATCTTCAGCTGATCAAGAAATGAAGTAATCCCTAAATTACAATAATTATCCTAAGTGTTGACACTTATGAAACTCTTTGACAAGCAAAAGCCCATGTAGGTATATTCCTCTATGAAACATCTTTCCCAGAGGCATTATTTCTAAGATTCAAAAGGTTGGATTTTACAACAGTTGTTATTTTAGACTTTGAACTAAAATAATCTACACCTAAGGGAGAAAGAATAATAATTAGAAAGCAGAACAGAAAAATTATGTCCACACACACAGTTATGCTTGAAAACACAAAGGATTAAATAATTTTAAATCAGAGTGAAAAAATTAAGCATTGATGACTACATATCCTCCAAGATGGTAATTTTGGATGGCTTGATCCATAGGTGCTATGAACCAGTTCAGTGGTCTGTTAATCTTTTTGCTCCTTTAGTTAGTGGAGAAAAGTTGTCCTGAACACAGGAGAGAATTGACATTTCTTTTTCTGTGTAAATTTGTTTGTTTGTTTGGGGGTGGTTTTATTTGTTTGCTTTTTATTGCTTTATGGGACAGTGTAGGAATTGCAAGTCTGTGTTTATTAGAAAAGTGTTACACTTTAAGCATTGTTGCTATTGCATCTGGAACTTCGGGCAACACCCAATCTATAAAATTATGATGTATCCTGAATTCTGTGCACTTTTGCAATCTTATAGAAAAACCACATCTACTATTATAAAATGTTTATATAAATTTTACCCCCAAAGTGTACCTGCCCTTGAACGTTCAAATGTATCATTGAAGGTCTATATTTTAAAGAAGTATCCCTCAAAGGAATTGAACCAGAACACCCTGGAGTCAAAGCTACTCTGAGTTCAAGTTTCCTCAGGTGTAACTTCTTTTCCTCACTCAGAAGTTTTGTTTAGAAGCAAACAAGTTCTTGTTTAGACAGAATTTGAGTATTTCTTTGAGATTTCCAGACACAGAATCTACAGTGCCACACACCACGTGGATAGTCTGTGCATGTACAATAAACCCAAAACAACCCTGAAACCACTGGACAGACAGTGCCTGAATTAAGGCAGTGGATCCCATGGATTTAGCAAGCTTTAAAACCAGCCCTAACTGTATTGTGATTATAAGAATTTATTATTATTATTATTACTACTAGTACTATTACTAATAGAGAAGATGCATAGGGGTTTTAGGAAAAGTATTTGCATGGTGTAAGCATTCCAGTATGTAGATTTTGATATAAAATGAAAAAAAAAAAAAAAAAAAAAAAAAAAAAAAGATACATTTTTTTAGGCAATAAGGATCCAATATAGAATATACAGTAGTGGGAAAAGTCTGTGGGAAAAGCCACAAACCTAAGTAAAATATTTCTGTTCTCTTGTAGCAGACTACAGCATTTTGTAAAGCAAACCTACTTTAGACAACATGGACACATGAAAAGGGTTTTGGCATTTGTTTTTTAACAAAAGATAAAAAATACTACCAGACACAAAACCCCCTTATATAATTGACCATGTAACAAAGACAAACATTTAGAGACTCCTGACATGCCTTCGGCATCTTGAGTACACTGTTTGATTTCCAAAAGCAGTAACACATTTTACTGCAAAGTAGCAATATATGCACATACTTCAGTCGATGATGACAAAGACCTCCAGCTACGACAATTAATCTATTTCTCAATACTGGAAACTTTAAATGTATTGTTTTACATAAATGGAAATTAGTACAATGCTTTCTATTCCCTGAACACTACTCCTACTCAGTTTCACACACTATCCTTTTCCCACCTCTGGTATATAAGCAAAACAACAGATGTTTTCGGAGCCTATAAACACAACTTATGAACCAAAACTTTCACATAAAATGAAATGCATAAGAACTGATGTTAGGTAGTAATAAAAGCATGTAATTATAACCAAAATCAAATTTTAAAACCTGTGAAAGAGCCCTTCATATACAAGCATCCTGAAGTTCTATTGTGTTCCATTACCCAGTGTTACAGTATTTCAGTAATACCGAAAGAAAAAAAAACCAAACCCCTGAACACACAACCCACAAAGAAACTCCAATTTAAGAATTAAGTGATTACAAATGTTTGCATCAGCTACTTTAGAATTGATAATATATTCTAATAAAGGACACTGAAAACTCATTCTGACAGCTAATTTTTAAAGCACCATAAAAACCCATCACAAGCTTGACAGGTATTTTTAGGAAGGGGCATTGAACTGTTCCTGAATTCACTTTGCTTGCTTTTTGTAATAAAGGAATATTCAAAGATTTTATTCTTATTATTTTGTATTATTTCAGTGTTTACAGTTGTACACAGTCATTGCTGTGGACTACAATCACAACTTCATAGTTTTGGGCAGAGAAATAATTAATAAGCACCTTCTTCATCATTCTTCCTGATTTTTTTTTAACAAAAAAGGCAATCTTTTAAAGTCAATTCTCAGGAATATTGTAAGGGAAAAGACCATTTTAAAACAACACAACAAAAGCTCACACACCATGTTTTACAAACAGGACGGTACATTAACATCCCCCAGGATTAGTCGAAATTGCACACTCTACCAGCAAAGCTTTCCTAGATAGTCACATTCTTTCCTGTGATCTAGTTTATGAACACAAGTGTCCTAATTCACTGCTTCTTAGGAGGTGGTACAACTTCTTAGGAGGTGGTACAACTGAATGTGCCTTCAGCCACCATCATCAAGACAGAAGGAAATACAGCAAGACGAAATCCATTTTCCTGAAAAGAATTCCAATCCTAATTTATAATCTTATTGCAGAATTTCTAAGTAGAACTCTAATGACCACACAAAAATTCATCACACGCACTGATTATCCAGTGCACCCTCTCACTCCTACAGGCAACTGAGAATCTGAACAAGCTTCTTGCTGGAGCAGGTAGAACATGAGTAGGCCCAGGACTTACTAAATTAATTGAAGTCCATATGATTTAGTCTAGCATAGGACTCCACATTTTCCTCAAAAAAAAGGCATACCATGGATTTTTGAATGGGGAAGTATAGGGGAAAATGCCTGTTCTGCTAACAAATAGAATACAAAGGCTCTGTTTAGGTCTCCTCTATTTAAAGTATGTTTGACATACTAAAAAAAAAAAAAAAACAAAACCAAACCCAAACATTAAAAAATTAATAATTTTGATTTCTACAGAGACAGTTCCAGGAGGGAAGGGGTTGAATAAGTTTTTTTCCATATGGACAACAACTTTGGAGTTTTGAAGCTGGACAGCAAGTAGTATAAATATTGTATGGCTTATTTACAACCTTAATAAGTAGTAAGGCTGATACGGACAACACTGATACTGCAATGTACAATGCAATCAACATTGGTGGCTTCCACTAGTTTCAGCAAAGTTCCATACAGAGAGAGAATAAATTCCATGGGAGGATCCTGTTTTCCTCTAGCTGTGTACCCAGAACTCCTACTAAAACGCATGGAGGAAACACAAGCTCACCAAGGAATTAACAGGCCTTCACAACAAATGCAGAATGTATGATGCACAGTGTTAGTCGCCTTTTTTTCCTCCCCAATGCAATGAAATGGAGAGTAAAAAAAGAAGCTTCATTTTCTTACTTTAATAAATTAAATTGCATAGCATATAAAAATTTCCAACATATTCAAATTTTCACCCCTCGTAAGCACATAAAAGTCCAAATTATCTTCTCCACAAGTTCAATTAAGCTACGGCTAAGCAAATTTCCTTTTCAGTACTTCACAGAGTGCAAGTATGATCACAATGGCATAGTTACACAATAATTGGTCTAATCAAAGCTATATAATGTTAGTATTGTGAATGAAGCAGTGTTGCTCATTAGCCTATTACAAAGAATTACTGTAAATTCAGCCTACGTGCAGCATCACTTCCTGTGCAAACAAACACAGATAATGCAACAAGCTTGAAACACTGCCAAGCTGGCAGACTGGCAGCACAAATTATGCAAAGAACCAGAAAGCCTTCAGTAAATTCAATAGAGCTTAGAGGATAAGAATGATTAAGTGTTTCTGTGTACAACTACAAATCACAGTAATGAATCAGACCAAAATTTCCAATAAGGGACTTAACTGCACCAGCTGGCCTTCTTCAGCAGCATTACAATGTGAAATGATGACATCCTAAATAGCAGTGTTTGCAACTTTCACAAGATCTACCCAAAGCAAGTCCTTTGTTTTGCTTCAGTTTTTTGAAAGCTTGTTTGTTTTGTTGGGGTTTTTTTTAATAGTAAAACATTGCAGCACCTAAAATTACAGGAAAGCTACAAAGCTACACTGTTCCTTCTTCTCGACTTCTTTTCCTTTTTTTCTAACCAAATGAGAAAATCTTCCGTATCAGCTCTAATAGATTTGCTTTCAAAACTGCTTAGACCGCTGAATACAACTACAGATTTGCAATTACATTCTTTTTCTTTTTTTAATCAGAAATTTAGTGGTAACAAGTCTAAATTAAAACCCCTCTTTTCCTTCATTGCAAAGGAGGGCAGATAGCAAAATACCTCAGGTTCAAAAGTATGATGGAAAGTCTGGGATACATGTATCCATACAATATGAACAAAAAGAATACATATGCATGTGTACATATTCATTCATATGTATGCGTGCACATGTATGGATAATATATGCGTGTGCGTTTTTCTCACATAATGCCAAAATGAGCCTCACGTATTTGGACTTTTCACTTTTTATGCTTGGGGGCATAATCTCAGCCATGCAGTACCCACATGAATAGAAACAGAAGAGGTTTTGGCTTTCTTTCACAGTGGGATCAGTGTTACTCTGAGCTTCTGTCACATCATCCAGGCTAATCCACATCATGCTCCAGGGCCCAACACTCATCACTTCCAAGATGAGATAGAACATTTTCCTCAAGTTAAAATACTAAGGTGACCATACACAGGGAAGAACTTCTGATAATCTACCTCATATAAAATGTATTTCGACTGGTTTTCCACATTCTTCAGAAAACTGGAAGAAGGAGGAGTCCAAGGCAAGATAATGGTCTAGATAACCAATGACTTGAACCAAATGAGCACTTCAAAATGTCATTTAAACCAAAACCCTGAAGGAAGTTGTAACAAGATTAAATGCTACCAGAAAATCTATGAAGCTGTCCAACTCCTCCACCTTAATAAACTGGATTAGGTGATGCAACATCTTTGCCACTATCAGCTTCTGTGAGTCTGTAATAAAGTGACACTCTCTAATATGCTTTAATAGTGAAACTTGTCGTAACTTGCACCCACAGGCAGAAATATTACAGAATTTTTATTAATCCCTAAATTGAGATCCTACTCCACACAGGCTTGGGGCAGGGAACCATTGTCACTAAACCTAACTTCACTTAACAAAACTCTTAAGAGTCACTTATTCTTAGAGAGCGAACTCTGTACCATTAGGCCTTCTATGCTACTCACCTCTACCCAGCTGTGCACCGCACAGATGTCCAGCCTGCACATTTCTCTGGAACCTGCCCTGTGGAGCTCTAATAGAAAAAGAGCCACTATAATTTTTTATTTCTTACTTTTAACTTAGAGAAACGCTTTCTTATTATTATTCTCCATTCATGACTAGTGAATTCTCGTCATTTTCCAGGTGATCAACATCTGTAACTGAAATGTTTTTACCATGAAAAAGTTGCCTCTCCTACCTTAACCTTTAATAAAATGGTGTAAGGTTTTTTTTAGAATTGCTAGTATTACCAGAATCTGTGGCTTAGTTAATATTTATTGGGAACCAGTTACTACTGCTTCTTACCCTGAAACCTAAGAATAAATGATTGGAGAAAGTAAAAAATCCAACAAAGAAATAGGGAGTTCGATGTCATTATACAAGTTAAGTGCTGTCAGGTCTTTAAACATTGTTATTCCATCTCAACGTGCGATGGCAGAGACAAATGCAATCTATTTCTGCCATAGCAGGGAACCATTGTGTTGATCTGCACAATTCACATAAACGAACTCGCAAGAGCATAGCAGGACCGTCACAGTGGGGGCAGGGGGAGACACATTGTGTCTGGTGGGGAATTCATATATGAGACAGATCTGCATCTGCCTAGAAAAACTGCACACACCTTCAATGCACTGAATAATTTAATGCCTCCAAACATTGATTGATTAAATGCATCCAATCAATTTTACACAGTACTTTTCTTCTACTTACGGAAGAAGAAAGAGAGACTGTTTTTTATCAGATTCCACCAGGATCAATGAGTAAGTACAAGATTAGTCACTAGGTTCTAGTGGTCAAAGACACTGGGATTTACTTGAGACAAGATTTTTGGCCCAAAACTGTTTTGCAACTTCCTAATTTTCAGAACTTTTATACAAATCATGTTGAGAGAGTCTTCACCGGTTTCCAGCTGTAAGCAGTAGAATCTTGCAATGGGCTGTACAATAACTAGGTCTCAACTGAATTAATCTCCTTTGTAAATTGTGTCCTGCAGCTGGTTTGAAATAAAAGCAAAGAGAAACATTTGAAGAAGACAGAGCCTGCACCTCTTCTTCTTTCTTTCACCTTCAACTGTTGGGCTTAAATAGTTTTGACAAACATGGAGCACAAAAAGGATTCCAATAAAAGTAATTCACCTGAAACCACAAGCACTGTCCCATGTTTATTGTTATGCTTACATTAAAATTCTCTGCTGGGTAGCAACCCTTGCCCATTTTTTCAAGTTTTCCTGCTCTTCATCTGCAGCTAACCTAGTGGCTTAGAACTTCACCTATATATAGCTTAGTTTAGTACCGCAGCCTATTATTCACAGAATGTCAGTCTTAGTGAAAATTACAGTATGTGTCAATATCATAATTGTCTGCTTCAAATCTAAGAGAAAGTTAACACATTATTCATCACAACCTGTAAATCTAGGATAGCTCAGTGCTGGACTAACTTCTCCAGTTTGCTGAGCCTGGTTAGTTACCAGCTTGCAGGGCCTTAATGAGCTCCTATACATTGTGGTGTCTGCACATATCCTTTCTTTAATTGCTCAAAGTGCCAACAAGAAGTACATGAAAATTTAAGGATTTATCTCTACCACCTGCTGTCCTGCATAAACAAAAAGCGCACATTCCATCATGAGCATTATGAAATGTCCATTACCACCTACAGCCTTCTCTGACTCATCCCTTTTTATTTCCTGTCCAACTGACTTTTGGGGAACACTCACATAACTTCTTTCCTCTTCCCCAAGCTTACAGGGGTGAACTCATAGTTGCCAGAGATTCTTAGTACCACACAGGCAATTAACTAAATCTCCTGAGAGTAAAGAGATTGGAAACTGAGTAGATTATTTGTCTTAGTGTGATGAATATCGTGCCTGTCACTGTAACACTCACATCAACACATCCCTGTATTAGCAATATTGTATTTCATATTCTGCAAGTTGTGTCTGTAACTGAATAAGGTGTACTCCAAAGCATTTCATTATTTCACGTAAAGACCCTTTACAGGCTTTTTTCCCCCCATAAGGCCCTTTCACTTAACCAATAAACTGGAAAGCACAATGGGATGGCAAAACACCATTCAGCCCAAAGGAAAAGTTAATGACAAGCTCCCAAATTTCAAAGAATCAATGAAAAGTCTATTTTACACCACAGATTGAATTACCTGTTTATGATGCATTCTAGTGCAGGCAGATACTCCCTTACCACAGCAATCCACATGGGAATAACGTGAACATTTATTTTTATATTTTCTTATATATATATATATATATATGTGTGTATATATATATATATATATATATACACACACACACACATATATATATATATATATATCTATATATATCTCCTGCATGTTTTCCCCTCAAGTACATTATCTTTCTTTCACAGCTAAGTGTGTAACACACAGAACACAGCTTCCCACACAGTTGGAGCCAGCAGAGATGCAAATGCTGTTACCTGCTACCAACAAAAACCTTGCTCCTTTAAGCATGTCCCTGTATTTTCAAAATTCTGGTACTTTCAGCAATTCTCATGACCAATTATCTACAACACTTATTTCATCTTTTTGTCAAATACTATTCAGTCTTTCCAGGACAGTACATAAAGGAAGCTCTTGTCTCGGGGTGCTGTGGCCCCGCAGGAGCGTGCTAGAAGAGGACTTGCCATCTTGGCAGTCTACCAGAGAAGGAAATGAGCCTTGAGAGGAGACTGAGGGGAGACCATGATCTCAGCTGCCATGGAAACTGAGGAAATAGAAAAACCATAGGCTTGCCTGACCTACAACTCCATGAAAAGGACAGTGAGACGCAGTAGCTGGTTTTGAAACCATTCAAAGGCAAGCACATTGCAGCAAGATCACAGTGCTGAGATCCCCAAGCTAATAGAAATTTTAATACTTCTGAAAGCACAGGTAGAATCATCACTAAAGTGTGCTGTCACGTTAATTAATCCTGTTGGGACCTTGTCATATCATGTCACTACCATCCTTGCAGGTGGCTGGGACATCCATCTATGCTTCACTGTGGGGTACTGAGGGGCCTTCAGTAACCCAAACAATCTCCAAACAGTCTGGAGATTCAACTATACAGAGAACACCTGGGACAGCACGGACTGAATAACAACGTCTATGCCTACGTCTTTTTTCTGCAAGTTAATTTCTTACAAACAACGAAAGAAATTTTTAAATTGATTCCTCCGTTTGATACAATTATCAGCCTTCACTGATTAGCAACTTCGCTGTTTATGTTATTACCTAAAAAATGTAACAGAATTTATAAACAGCAATTTATGAACTAGGTAATAGGGCTGCTTGGGAATGCTGCTTCTAATAATAGAGAATTTAACCATAAATCAGAGCATTTCAGCTTGATGACACTACAGAAAAATCTATTCAGCTGTAACTGTATTTCATGCCTCTTTCCCTGGGGTAGCCCAAAGGTGCCCATAAACTTTTTATTTATCTTGTAAGTATGCAAAGTCTCCCCTGACAGTCTCTTGAGGATCGCCTTTGCCACTCTATCAAGTCACATACTTAAAACTACTTTTCCTGTGAAAGAGTCTTGGGAAAATCTGTGGAACATCTATGGATCTATACAGCAAGTATGTCCAAATTAAAATCTATGGGCAAGTTCTTTATGAAGAGTCCCCAGTAATTCATGAAAAAGGTCTCAACTATTTTTTCAGAAAACATCCCCAACTGCCTTTCTTAATTATTCATGTTATTCGATCCTGAAAGAACACCACATGTGCACACACACAAACTATGAAAAAAGGAAAGATTATTGGGATGAAATTTTGTAAATATTTATTCTCAACAGATTACACACAAGTGATACATTAGAAATGGATACTGGTAGATAGGTTATATTATCAACTGTTAAATCATGCTTTCTCATCTAATTTTTACCAAGACTCATACAGAGTGGACTAGTCCTTTAGGAACTCTGAGAAACAGATGGCCCTATTGATAATAAGTATGCAAATTGTAGATACAAGTGAAGGAATAACATGTTGGGTGAAGAAAATCAATAGCGGTAGAGAGACCCAGCAGACACGACTGTTTGTGTTCATGATATTCATACTTTTATCCCACCGTGTTACAGAAAGGTCAGAAACTGCATGAAGAAAAACCTTTTTAGAAAGAAAGCAGAAAGCAAATGATTTCTCCTTGTATGTGGTAATCTGGGAGAATAGGGAGATCTAAGCTTCGGAAAACCCTGCCCTGGCTCAGCACAGGTAGGTAGAAAATTGCTTCATCTACCTTAGAAAACTAGATTTACAGTGCTTTTTACAATCACCAAGTTGCTGCCATTCCAAAGTTTCCCATTATCAATTGCATTATAATCAGGTAAGTTTTGCCGTTTAAAATATTACCTTTGTAAAACAGTACCAAGGACTGTGGGAGGAATAACACAGGTGAAGGCTGATGTCAAAAAGTTTCTTAATTCAACAAGAGTATGCATCTTCATCTAATCTAAAAGATTTTTCAGTCGTCACCTACTGCATGTGTACTTAACTTGGAGATGTCATTTTTTTCTACTGTTTTCCATGGCATGTAATACCTCTCAGAAATTTTGAATTACTATGTTGTCTCTTCACAGTTAACACATATATTCCTGACACTTCACATGCAATTGAAATTAGACTACCTAGCTTTGTCTGACAATAATTCTTGCACCCTATATAGTACCTTATCAAACTAAAATGTCTAGTTCTACACTGAGATTGTTTAATACAAACAGAGTAACTCTACAAATACTGTTGAGTTTTTTTGTTAATTAAGTGCAGCTGCAGATCGAGAACAGTTTAAACTTTTCCTTTCACTATGTACTATCTTGCTTGTTTGAAATGCTCCAGATGGATGTATTTAACATAACTAGACACTCAGAAGAACATTCCTTATGTCATTCATAAAACTGTACTTGAAATGATCCTCTTCCAACACACAAGGAAGTCTTATTTTCCTCAGCTCTTTTCAGGCCCTACTGAGCAAAGCACTTTAACAGACACTTATTTAAATCAATTTATTGAAATTTAGCCATTCTACTGTGACCTGTTTCCCACAATGAAGTGGGGAAAAAAAAGAACAGTCTCAAGCCAAAAATGCAATTTGACTCCATCTTCTTAGCACACAACAGTCACGATGCAACCACGTGTATGGTTCGGGTCCTACATATTCATATTTCTGCCTCAGAAAAAGCCACAAAAACACATGAATTTATCATATATTTTCTCCTTACATTTAACCAGTCCGGCATGCAAAGAAAATCAGAATGCACAGAAGAAGAGAAAAAGAAGAGGGGAAAACCCCCCCCAACCTCAAACAACTTACACTGTATCAGGCTTTACCTACACTTTAACAGGCAGTTTTGAGTTCTCTAGCTTCATATAGGAAGTGAAGATGTCAAAGTAATGTACAGCACTAGGATACTATCACAATAATTTTATTCATTTGGTGCTGGCACAGTGGGTATTTCCCTAAATGTATTTATACCAGCAGCTTGCAATATTTAAATACGTGTACCTTCTAGTTCAAACAAAACCAAATAGTAAACATTATAATCAAATTATGCATACGTAATGACTTCTAAAATCCACTTCTACTCTGCTCATATCTTGTTAGTAACTAAACTAATTATAATGGATTTATGGTTTATAAGTCAGTCATGAACACTACAAAAATGTCTATAGGATTAGCTTTTGAAGTATTTACCTGTGCGTAAGCCTTCGGTGGCTAATGCAAACAGCAGTTTGTTGGTCCTGCGCCACACAGACTTTATGGCGACTACATTTCATCTTCAAACATGGATCCTTAGCCGGATCTAAAGCTGAAAATAGTTTTAGAAAGTTGTTAACGGTTCTGTAGAATAGGAAATTAAGGCAAGAAACACCACACATAAAAGCCACCCAGCACATGGAGGGGGTTGGCCTGCTGCTTGTACAGTGCTGGACTGAAAGGAACCAGGAAAAAATACAGCTGTTGTGTAGGTAAGAAAGTCCCCCCGCTACATTTTTTTAACAATTGCCACTCTCTGACTGTAATCCCCAAATAATGGTATTTCCACCTTGAAAGCAGTTTCCCTTAACTGTTTACTAAGACACAAACAGGTTCTTCCTACTCAGTATTAAGTGGTGAACAGTGACACTGAATTTACTGAGCAATTATTACTCAGATGAGATTTTAGTAAAAGTAAACTAAAACATGCAGTTGAGTGATTTGTCTGAGCCCATCTTTAAACATAAATTCTACCTCCTCCTAGGCTTCTGTTTCTGCTTTGTGGTTTGTTTTTTGTTTTGGTTTGATTTTTTAGCTGGTCCTTTGGTCATTATCCATACTTATTTCTGAAGTACTATTCCAACTAGAAAGAGTGATTTCTGGCTATAATACTGGAAGAGCCAAATAATGCAGTTTGTTGCTTACTACTAAATTTGCATTTTTCTGGAGTAGCCATGCCTATGTGGCTATAATATAGAAAAGCATCTGTCAATTCAAGCTCTCACAAGAAACAATCAACTTCTCCCTTCTCTGATTGCCATGGTGTCCTTTCAGGTAATCTTAAGTATTCCAAAACTGATTTTTTCACCCCTATTGGTATCCCTTTTTTTAATCAAGAAAGCTATGAACAACTAGTATTCAGTTTTCCTGTGTACTTCTTCACATTAGCCTATTATTGTCCAGTATTCAGCTGTATTTCAGGAATGCTCTTTTCCCATTTCTTGCATCTGCTTATAAAACATCACAGAATACCAGAATATTCTGAGTTGGAAGGGACCCACAAGGATCATCAAGTCCAACTCTTGGCCCTGCACAGGACATTCCCAACAATGACACCATGTGCCTCAGAGCATACATTTGCATACATATTTTCTGAAAGAAAATTTATGCTTCTTCTGTTCTTTGCAATCAAAAGTAATCTTTTAGCCACATCTTTATTTGACCTGAAAGATGATATTAAACAAAGCCTGCTAACCATACATGTACCCAGAAAACAAGAACTGAGCTGATCATTAGCTGCAATTTTGATGCATGATGTTGTAGTGCTAAGTGTGATTAAATATAGTCTGAGCAGTGACTTTTTCAGTTTTCTTTCTTAATATTCAGCTGTGCAAAACAAATACATCATATTATCAACAAAGTAGAAAAGTGACGGAATCATTACTATAATAATAATTCGATGCAGACAGAAGTATTTTGTTAATTGCAGCAAAAGACATATGAAAAGACGTATTCTTCTTCCACACATTTTTAATTTCTACAGCAAACTAGCCATTAAACAACCACAAGTAATCCAGAACAAATCCGATTACAACAACTCCATACAAACGTGAAGCAAATGCAGCAAAAAAAATAAAAAATGACTGAACTAAGGTAAGAGAGTTGGAGTAAAAATTAAGGACAGCATACCCTTCTTCAATTTCCTTTAGATTTTAGATTCCATTTCAAATACTTTCTCTGCTTAAAGTCAAGCAGAATGTAATGCCAGTCCCTAGTAAGCATGAAAAGATAATCATTTAAGGTACTGGTCCAAGTACCTCTTCCCAGAATGTTCCCTGATGGAGACACTGAGGTAGCAATACTGGAACATGGCCTATCTTCAGATAACTCTTTTGTAAAATGGAATAGGTTAATGAAATAAAAAAACATGAGTAAGAGAAATCTGGAATCATATAAGGATGCTGAGTTTAGTATCAAGTAGAAAACAGGTTTCAGGAAAAGGATGAATAGGGGAGCTCATGTAACCATTCCCACCGAAATGGTTACTTCATTTCTAAAGTTCTTGGGACGCCAAAGGTGTGTTTTGACACTTCCATCAAATTTAGCTAGCCATAAAATATGCTTTTGGCAATATGCTATATTTTGGCAAAATGTTACAGGCAGAACCTAGCTCTACAAGCAAGAGATGGCAATTTCCCATTTTGTCTTGATGACAACATGAAGATGGGCATCAAATGGAAACCAGGACACACCATCAGTTCTTACAGAACCAAAGTAATCTTTTGGTACTTGCTGATTCAGTGGTTATAATGCCCTGTATGTAACCCTTGACCACCTCAGGGGAGGTATATACTCATTATAAAGCAAGGATGGCTATGGGACTGTGTAGGGGCTACTATCCATACATGGTGAGTAAGCCAGCAGAGCCATGGGTGCCAAAATCACAAGACCATTTTTACATTCAAAAGCGTGTTCAACACTCATGGTCTTGCCATTGCCACTAACTCACAGTATCACTCCATGACCTGCTGAACTTGTTCTCTATCAGCCATGAGTTCCCTGTAGAAGTGTTTTCTCCTCGTCTTACATGTGACACATGGCATCTCTTTTCCCACTATTTTTTTGTGAAACCTTCTTAGTTACTGAACCAGTTTTACTGATGTAGAAGTCAGAGAAGAATGTATATCCTTGGAAATGTTTTTTTTTAAATAGCAAGGGACAGACCAGATAAATAACTGACACAAAAATGCAGGGTTTTGGACTGTGAAAAAGTTAACTAACTGAAGGGTCAATGTCTGCCTGGACTAACAACATAGCAGAGGATAAAACAAGAAAGAATACAAAAAGAAATGTTGCTAGAAACTGTGAAAACCATTATAACTCTTCCTCTTTTTTTCTTTGAATATCAGATGCTCTAGTCAACCCCATACTATAAAGTACCTAGCATCCATATCAGACTGCAGTAGTGATTTTGCCAGCTTTGAAAGGACTAAAAAAAGTAGATATTTACAAAAGCATGGAAATGCCTTTTTTAAAAGCCTGTTTTATTTGATATTTGGAACTGACAAATGGACAATTTTCATGGGAAATAAAGGCTAAACCATAAGAAAAACATTTTTCAAAAACAGGGTGTGAAGTGCTTCGTGCTGGGAAAGAACTGAACTCGCCTTACAACACAGGGACATAGCTGACTATGTGTCTGGTCTCTACAAGACGTCATCCTAAATGTCTTAAACTTAATTACTATAAAAATGCATAAATTTATTCCAGGAAAAGTACCATAGATTTCTGCTAAGCATGCAACTCATTTATATCAAGAAATACATGGCACTAAGTCTTTACTTCTTCACTGCATCTTCTAGCTATCCCTAACAAAACATTCCTGGCATTCCCTCATCTCACTCAGAGTATGCAGACTTGTATAGACAACACCACGTGCGTCTTTCCATTTCTGCTAAATAAGAAGCTTTGAAACAGTACAATGTTCACACCAAAATCATCACAAGCGTCAAAATCCCCCAGTGGGACTGATGTATTCCAAGCAGCTATTGTCTTCAACATGAAACACGTATCAAACCAAGTTTTTATCCAATTAACATTTACTAAAATATCATCATATTTATGAAAATTAGAGGCCTTTTTCCTCCCATAATTGAAGTGAAAACATCAATTGTACAGCACAATTACACTGCTATCGAAAACAAGTGAAGGTTTGCGCTATGGTGAGGAGACTCTAGACGTAAGAAATATATTTATGTAAGTCTTGTCAGAAATCATCTCTTCATTACTGTATCAGCTGACTTCCTAGACTGTCACATACAGCCAGCTTCTAAAGATGCAGGTCTGATCTCAGCTTCAACAACTTGACACTGTTCAGCTTTACACAGCTTCTAGTATTCACGAAAGCGCACTTGCTATAGGTTATTTGTCTACATGCCTACCATACATTTGTTCATATATTGGGCTGTAATACCATGAAACGTCAAATTTCAACAGGCAGAAAAATATCACTGTCACAAAAAGCGTTTCAAAAGTATGAAATACTTTTTAACATCTACTATTTCTCTAAGAAGTTACATTCTAAAAGACAAGTAAGTTGCTCTCCTGAAAAATGACGAAACACAATTAGGAATTACTGGTGACTTTTATAGATTACTGTGGATTTGTTCTTCTCACATGCTAAGAAAGCAATTGATATTTGAAAACTTTATTCAATTATTACTAATGGATCTCTTTATTTATAATTCAAATTTGGAAAAGCAATTAAGAAAAGCTTCCTATCATCCCTTCTGTAAGTTAATTTACAGCTAGCGCTCCCGAAAACTGACATTAGTCAGAACATCATTTTTATAGGGAATATAATAGGAAATAAAGACTGGCAAGCCATAACATAGGAACACCCTGAATGGGAGCACTGTGACAGAAACCACAGTAAATTATCATTATTTTGCAATCTTTTGAGTGCATTCTAACATGATCCTTACTTTCCACTCCCAGTAAAATGAAAAGTGAAAAAAAGGTTAAGGACAAAGTTTTCAGACGTAAAGTCTATTTCCTTCCTCCAGAGTTCTGACTCATTTCTCATGGGCAAAAGAAGCAACTATGTATTTTATTTCCACTTACCAAAACTTCAGCTATGCTTTGTGCATCCCACGAGGCATTTAATTCCTCTACTTTAAAAGGCAAGACTTGACTTCTTTGCCTACAAAGTTTTCATATTTGACAATGGAGGGAGAAAAAAACCTTAAATTATCTGAATGTTTTAACCAAAATATTAATAATCAGATCAAATGACTGGGTTATACCCCAAGGCAGACAGAGCCATAGAAGGGAATGACTCATATTGCCTCCTTTGATTAACCACACAGTTCCTGAAGGTACCTAAAGACCATCAGTATCTTTACTTCTCCATTTTGAAAGATGACAATTTCTCACCTGCTGTAGCAGGATTTCTCACTGAAAAGTGTTGTGTGTCTAGACAATTGCAGAACCCCAGCACCTCAGTTTCCAGTAACAGTAGGGAGAGGAGAGTAAGGCAGAGCACAAAAACACTCAGTTGCTCTTGTCAGCTAACACAGAACCCAGATAAATGTTTAGTTGAAATTAATAGTGGTAATGGTTATCTTTTGCCTAAACTGTACAGTGATCAGCATTCAAAATTTGCATGCACACATACAGACCCTCCTCAGTCACAGATGGTTTGAATCCACACTGCTGTGGACTCACAACAAGAACACCACATCTTACTAGGCAACATATCTACTGAGAACAAACACGTTTTAACTTCAACAAGAAAATGAATCACTGTGCAGCTAACAATCTGAAATATATAAATAAAAATGAGAGAATAAACAAGAAATAGCCTACCTCAGTAACTTGATGGGGATGTTCTGAAAAAGAAGAATCTCATATTTTTGTTTCTTTTCCCAGGGACTGTATTTGCCATGTAAGATTCACTGTATAGCATAAAAAGTAGAATGGGTAACTACAGCTGGATGTTCACAAGAGGAATCTGCCTGAAGACTAGTTCCACCTGGAGACATGAATCTACAACTTCAGTAAGAAAGCTAGAGTGCAGGTTCTTCTGTAGGTGGCCAAAGAAGAAATTAAAAGTTTAGATTCAAATTCCTGAACATCGTTGGCTGTCTAGTCGGGTTTCTAATGTGTGAGCAAGTGCTTCAATAATTAAGGTGGCTGTGTGTATGGAGGTAGCTTCTACCCAGGAAATTCTACTCTAACAAGTGCTCAGAAGTCTCCATACTGATGACTCAGGGACAATTGTGTAAAGTCTCTTTATCAGGCTTCTGTAAAAAAGCACCACTGCTCCTAATGTTCTATGTTACTACGCTCTGGCACACTAGCACCAAATCTCTAGCTGCCCTGCAATGGTTGTAGTTATGCTACACAAAAGTTCTGATAAACCAACAAACATCTAATACCAAGTTATAACCATCTGACACGAAGTACTGTGTATTTCTTTTTTGCTCACTGCTGCAACTAAAATTTTTCTAAAAAGGACATAAAAATGCTGTTACACTGATTCGTAACATGGTACCTGGTATTCTAGGTACTGATAATGTAAGTTAAATGCTAAAAAAATCAAATTACATCTGCCAATCTCTGTTCTTCCTCTGGAAAAAACCCACTGAAGCTTGATCTCTTTTTCAAAATTTCAAACACTTCACTTATTCTTTCTCCACTCCCTTCAAAACAACCATCTTCCTTAAGCTGCACTTTTTTAAGCCACTTGTGCGGTGACTAAAATTATAAGAAATTCTCCCCCTCACAAATATCTGTGATTTCTGCTTCAAAAACACTCCTGTTATTTTGTGTTTTCTCTTATGGCTATTCCTTGAAAGTTTACAAGAGAACAGGTTACCCATAGCTCAGAAAGAGATGTAAATGAGAAACTCCACATAGTCAGAGTGAAATGCCCCCCTTATCATGATCTGTGACAATTCAGAAATGATCCTATTTATTTAAATTGCTGAAGAACATAGTTATTTTGAGCTCAGACTCGTGTAAGTAACAACAAAATGAAGACAATTATATTGAGTTTCTTCTATATATAATAAGAAACTCTCAAATATTCTGCAAAGATATCCAAACCTGCTAAGACAAGCAGAAATGCAAGTGCATACTTCACTGGCATCCTTTTTAAGTTTTCAGCAGCTTTAGTGGAACACTTTTTTTTATTTTTAAATCAAAATGTTCATCTTCTTGACTTGGCAGAAAAGAAGTAACACCTTAAGACTACTTAAACATTCACAATAGTGATATATCACTACCAAACTGTTAAGCATTATATTATCATTTCCTAAATACACTAAATTGTAATTTAGAGATACGCTGGCTGTGTCAGAACTGACTTCTGGGTTCTTCAAATTGGGCAACGAGGCCAAGGAAACATCTTCAGATCTGTAAGAGCAGAAATGCATCTTCCTGAAAATTCCCCCACCCATTATCTCATGTTCCAAGATGATTATTCTTGCAAAACAGCATACTGTAAGATACAGCGCTGGTGAAGCTGCGCCTCAAATCCTGTGTTCGGTTTTGAGCCCCTCTCTACAAGAAAGACATTGAGGCACTGGAGCATGTCCAGAGAAGGGCAACAGAGCTGGGGAAGGGTCTGGAGCACAAATCTGATGAGAAACATCTGAGGGAGCTGGGGTTGTTTAGCCTGGAGAAAAGGAAGCTCGGGGGAGACCTTATAACCCTCTACAACTCCCAGAAAGAAGACTGTTCTGAGGTGGGAGGCGGTCTTTTCTCCCAGCTAACAAGTGATAGGACAAAAAGGAAATGGCATCAAGTTGCACCAGGGAAGTTTTACATTGGATAGCAGGAAAATTTTTTCCCTGAATGGGTTGCCAAGCATTGGAAAAGGCTGCCCAGGGAAGCAGCTGAGCCACTGTCCCTGGCGGCAGTTAAAAGATCTGTAGATGTGGCACTCAGCAACATGGTTTAGTGGTGGGCTTGGAAGTGCTCGGTTAAGGTTGGAATCAATCATTTTAGAAGTCTTTTCCAACCTTAATGATTCCATTTTTGTCTCTTGGAGGACTCTAATTTCTGTATTTCATTATGTATTCTTAAGTTACAGAGGGAATTTTAATCATAATTTCATTTTACTGTAATCAACTTCAGCTTTTAAAGTTTTTAAACCAACTAAACCAGAATCCAGTAGACTATTTGTATGAAGTATCTAATACATCAGAACTATAAATATATCTTCATTTTGAAGAAGTCTGGAATAAAAAAAATGACCAGGAAACGTACTTGTGGTAAAACTGAACGATAACCTCCACCCTCCACATAAAATACATTCTGCAAAAAATATGCCTTAACATTCTTTATATTTGTAATTTTACAGATTAACAGGTTTTTAAAATCCAGTTAAATAGATCAAAAAGGCAACTTTTAATATTTCAAGTTTCATTCTGCTATTCAAGTAAAACTGTGTACAGCCTTTTTTTTTCTTCTTCTTTACAGTCTTTGCTTATTGTTTGGTTCTTTTAAAGGGATTTATTAAACTATTTCTTTTTCCCTCACCATTAAAATATACTTTCCAATTTCATATTCTTAATACCTACCTCTATGACATGCCTTCTTATTTAATTTCTGCTGCAAACATAAGCAAATTAGGTCTTTAAGTGAGCCTGTAAAGAAAAAGCAGCCCTAGTACACGTTAAAATATTCTCAGGTACGCAGCCCTCAGGGACTTGACCATTACCTGGGACATCCCAGCACAGTAGAGAAAAGCTGGACTTCTAAAGTGAGAGATTTGCAGGACTAAATTTTAGCAGGTTTGTAACTGCAGAGAAACAGTTCCACACACCCTTTGCTCAGCACGCTGCCAGCTCTGGAAGTTCTGGTGCTGTACCTCCAGTCAGTCACCATCACCCTGTGCTGCATTTCCACTTTTCTGACGTAATTAATTGTGGGACCTGAATCCAGGATACGGCCATGTTAAAAACAAACAAAAAACCCACTTTTTACTTCATCTTATAATAATCTACAATATGGTGACTCTAGACCTAACATCAGGGCATAAAGCAAAGGCGTCAGGAGAGCAAGAAGAAGGGCTTAGACTGCTACTGAAAGCAAGCAGAATCTCTTATTATGGGCTAAGTGTAGCCTCAAAAATCCTTTCTACAGCCTCTTCTAAAAGTAGCTATAAAATTTAGAATCCATTCGATGATCCCACAGAAATAAATACTGAAACAATTTGTAAGCCATAACTAGAGAAGCAGATGTGTATTATCCAGTGAACCTGAGTCAGGAGCCAAGTCTGTGAATTGTATAGGACAAGGCACCGTAGTGGTGTTACCACAGTAGATAAATCTATAAAAGAGAAATAATGAAATAATCATTTAAACACAGCATCAGATAATTAAGAAAAAGTACCAATTAAGAGTTCCTCAGACATCTACAAGAGATCTTCCCAGGCAAGGGCTAGCTGAAAGTATCATAAAGCAGTGGGAATCTGTTTAACATAGGATTTAGTGTACTTCATTAGAGAGCAGGATTCCTAAACATACCTAAATACCTGAAAGTGGAAACTGTTCACCAAATTAAATATAGTTTAGTCTTCATAGTAAATAAATACAAAATACTTTTAAAAGCTTTTCAGTTCTGCCCTCTTTTAAATTCATAGTGTCCTCCTATAAAGACACCTTTATTTCTTTATCTGAGACAACATTTTAAAGTGCTACGTGATACATTTTAACTGCAAAGTACTGCAACTTATCTTGAAAGTGATGGATATATACTTCTAGTTTAAAAACATCAATAGTTCTGCTACAAAAACTAGATCATGAGAGCACATATCAAACACAGCAAAGTTCAATCTACACGGCTCTTTTCCATCTTCAATCAATGCATCCTTATTAAACTCCCTTATGACTTCCCAGGGCTTGCAAATGAGTGAATCAAATTATTTTATTGAATATGACTGTAAATTATTTCAGTTCACAGCACAGAAATGTATTTGCAAATTATAGAGATGTGTTTGCATATATTTGGATATCCTTAGTTACCCAAATTATTACAGAACTAGGGAGCTGAAATACACAGAGCTAAAAGGCAAACATTAAACCAATATAAGTGAAATAGTTTCAAAATCTGGTTTTGTTGTAAAACAGTATCTACAGTATTCCTGCTGTAAACAGACATTTAATATAACTTGATACTACAAAAGCCAAAAATAATTCAATGGAATGGTCTACAAGAAATGTTATAAATACATCTACAAACCAACTATACCTTCAGGGTGTTCAACCTCCACAGAAAAGTCATTCTGCATTGTTTCAATTGCATGAATATACTCCACTTTTCTTCCAAGGTATTTCTATTGAGCAAAGGAAAACATCCTTTCCGCTTTAAAAAATTACACCAGTGTCTTTCTGTATGCGATTTCATTCAATAGTTACACCCTCCAAGCTCTGCTACCATCTCTAGTCTAAAAATAAAATGTATCAGAAGTATCCTGTATATTTTCCTCCGATGTAAAAGTGGTGTATGGAGAAAATGTGTCAGAAAATATTGTGTGTGTATGGGGAGGTTAATCTGAGTAAGTATTGAAAAAGCACAAATTAAAGGTAGTCAACTTGGAATAGTCCTAAACAAAAAACATCCTACTTGCTTATTTCTAAAACCACTGAAAGAGCAAAACCTGACTTTTAGCAGTAACTAAATATGATAGTAGAACAATCAGATTTATTCCAACAATAATACCTGCCCCACATAATTGTTTATTAACAAGTTACACTGCGATATTTATAGAAATACATAAAAATTTAGGGGTGTATACATATATATATACACATATAAAATATACAGTCAAAATATTTAAATATGTTTTTCTATCTTATAGAGATATAAGCAAACAAGAGTTCAGTGGGAACAAGTTCTTTTTTTCAAACAAATGTCAAATGTTGCTTTAAGAAATGGTGCTGGTGGATTGCAATGCAAATCATAGTATTTTTCCCTCTTTTAAAATAGATTTTGCAGCCCAGGAATAAATACCATTATACATTTTCATAGTAAGGGCTACCCTCCTAGAATGCTTGGACATGTATTTCCATATGGCCACTCTTGTTAATACAAATAGAATTACACAGATCTGTCTACATGGGAAATTCTGACGTACTTAAGTACAGTAACATAAGAATGCCTTTCAAAATACACCAAAGTATGGAAAAATTAATTAAAACACTATTCATAGAATCATAAAATAGTTAAGTTTGGAAGAGAGCTTAAAAATCATCATTCCAATACCCCTGTTCACTGCTGGCAGTGAACCTTCCACTAGACCACATTACTCAGAGCCCCATCCAGTCTTTAACACCTCCAGGGATGGGAAGTTCACAATCTCTCTGGGCAACTTGCTCAAGTGCCTCACCCCATCTTAGAGTAAGGAATTTCTTCCTAATATCTAATTTAAATTTAGCTTCCTCCTGCTTAAGGCTATTGCCTCTTGTCATATCACATGTCCTTGTAAAAAGTCCCTTCTCACCAGCTTTCATGCAGGCCCCTTTAGGGACTGGAAGGCTTAAACTTAAGACACTAATTTTTTTTATAATATGCACAACTACCCATTCCTTGAACCACAGACTTTTCAAATATTACAACAAAATAATATCCCTTACAAGTCAGCATCCATTGAGGAGAAAGTTCTTTAAATTGAATAAACACTACTTTTGCAACATATTTTTATCTTGGTCTCTTGTTTACAAGCCCCTGCACTGTTTGTTCATTGCATTTGTGCCGCTGGTATTATCAGTGTCCTGAAGCATTTCTCATAGCAATTAAAAAAAAAGTATCAAGATTCTCAGCAGTTTTAAAATGGCAGCAATACACTTTGAAACAACATACATGAATGGGATTACATTGACAGTAAATATTAAGTTCCAGTGCCTGGAGAGGGAATGTGTAATTGGGAGTATTTGCTGCATTTGCCCATATTATTCTCAGCCTAAAACTGTTGTGCTGCAGCATTCCCAAAGCTCCAGCTGCATTTTGCCTCAAGACAGATCACTTGAACATGACAGACTCCCAAAATTGGTTTCTAGATCATCTGTTATCCAATGGATATAAAGAGACATTCAAAATCTTAATAATTTTTTCTTGACTGCAAAGACAAACATTAGGTTCCGTGCCTGTTTTTCGTCAGATGTCCCACTGAAAACACATCAGTTCTTAACTTAAATATATAAATGAAACAAAATCTTTCAAACTTCATGTTTATCCAAGGGAAACTTTAAGCTACTTCAGAGGTTTCTGATGCTCCCGTCCCTTTCTCTAATCAATAAATTTTTGAAAAAAAAAATCACAGATATAAAATGATGATTAGGCTGGATTTCTGGTCCTCTTTAAATGAATTATTTGAAGACAGAGAAAATTACATAAATCAACAGAATTCTGTAAGTATTCAAGAACAGAAGCACAAATATAATTACTTAAATTTTGTCCCATACAAATAACTAGGACTGGAATCTTACCTTGATCAAATGGTTTACCCGGACTCCATGTACGAAAATAATCATCCTGGAGGGGGAGAAACAACCGAAATTTAGTAAAACATAAGGAGCACAGGAAAAGCGCACAGTATCATAAAAGACAGAAGAAGCATACCAACCTCTACTTCCTAGAAAAGGCAAGCAGCAAAATAAAATAAAAAAGGAGAGAAAAAGATTACAGTTATCATAATGGGACAAATAACTTATACAGTATAAAACAGCGTAATTCAGAGGCCATTTGCATCACTCATAAAGTAAAAATGCTATTCAAAAATGTTACACACTAGCATTTAAAATAGAAAATGTCTTACAGTACTCACAAAGGTAATTTTTCTAACACTGTTTTTAAAATGTTACAGTAGTTTTACTGTACTTTACTTCTAAGGTATTGAAAAACCTAATTACATTTTCAATGCATGATTTTTCAAAAGTAAAGCTTCAAAGTCATCACCAATAAAATACAGCTATTTTAAAGAATATGTGAATTTTAGGAAAGTAATTTTCTCTGTAGTTTTAACTTCATTAGCAAGATCTTTCATTAAGTCAGTCTAATTAGCTCTATTTTCTACAAATCATCTTCATAAACATAAAATATCTTCCTAATTATGTCATCAGCTGTATTAGGCTTCAATTCCAAGAATGAAAAACTTGAATTAAATAAATTGCTTTGAAGATTATGAGAAATTTGGTAATAAATTACAAATTCATAGCTAAGACAACGGATTGATCTGCACATCTCAGATAACAGGTGCCACAAAAAATGGCTGGAATTATTTATTATTATGTCTTAATCTAACTAACTATTCTCTAGAACAAAATACTTAAAAGACTGTACCAAACATTTTAAAGTCTGCATAAATTAAACTTAAAAATGCAGTGGGTGTAATGTCAAATCCAGCAGTTCCATCCCACTTGCCAGAAGATCACTGTAAAAAAAGCTCAATTTATACAAAATCTAACTACTGAGAAAATGTGAATCTCATATAGTTGTCAAAGCCACACAGCCAGAAGTTAAAAATGATCAAGCACCAAATAAGTCTTTGCAGGCACAGAACACTCATTGGTCTTTTACTCCAAAAGAAAAGGAAAAAAAAGTGGTTGCAGCCTAAACTGTATTTGATTGATTAGGTTTTATAAGTAAAAATGTTGTTAAGAAAATGTGTGCTTTGAAAGAGAAAGAAAGAAGTGAGCAGAATCTGGAAGCGCAAAATAGAACCGTATTTCTGTACCAATACTCACCCATTCCTGTACTCTGGTGCTGCACAGATTAACAATCTATGAACGACTGTATGCTATTTGCCTTTTTAATTACTATTGTTTAAAGTAATAAAACACACACAGGCATACCATTTTTTTTTTAATCACATGAGAAATAAGCAGAAATTACAATTATGACAGCATTTTTCAATTATTCCTCCTAACAGTCACTATGATGTTATTCCTACAGTGGTGTTCTGAACAGGTTTGAACCAGCTGTAATGCAATGCTGTTCCATGAATCACGCCACAGTGGCAAAACTTAAAATTCTTGAAAAACCATCAAGTGGTAGATTCTCTTTCCATTTTTACTATATCAACAATGTTCATCCACAATGAGCCTGTTCAGAAAACAGGGTTGTTATTACCAAAATGGTGAAAAATTAGAATATCTAGAACATAAAGCTACTAGAACAAAAGGGAAGTCATCCTGAGTGTGACAAAAATCCCTTCCAAGGCAAAGCATCCTGCATTTTGCTTAAAGAAGAATATACAAGTGCGGCTTGTATAAATTACATGTTCTCAAGTTGGCCTCAAACCATTCAGAAGATAAATCAATTCTTGTTCATCTCTACACTGCAGATAACTTCACAGATCCCAAATATATCATCCCTCAGGCATTGTTAGAAGTCTTGCTGACTTACTTCTGTCTACAAAGCAACTCCATACCTTTCTTGTTACCCTTCTCTGAATCTCTTCCAAGTCAGATTTCCTGGTAACTAGAATTGTGCAGAGCATTCAAGATGAAGCAGCATTATGGATCTATACACAACACAACACTATTTTGTTCTGTATTCTTCTCCCCAATATGCCTACCTCTCTACTGTTTTTGTAGGCTGTGTCCATGGTTTTGTTCTTTTTAATTGTACTATAATTTGAATGGATTATGGTTTGCATGGAATTTTCTATCTTAAATCCAAAATATAAATACCCACAAACCATATATACTTATATTGATTTTTCTAAAGAATTAATTTTTTCAATCAGCTGTAATTTAAATAAAATCCACTACTGGATGTATTACACAAAATGCCTATGTGCCTCTACAAACAATTGAAATTGTTAATTGTCAGATTAAGTAAAGAAATTGCTTCAATAAATCATAGCTTCACAATTTTACAAATATTCCTAAAGCTGTTTAACCTTCTGCAGAAGAATCCGGCTTCCTGTTACATTCAGATCTTTCCTGATCTTCAGTCAGTAAGTTTGATTATAATAATAGTCAATATCCTCTGGAGAACGTAATCAAGATTATTATATAATTTTCATTTTAGTATAAAAACAGAATGAAGGAATACACAGTTTACAGTGAAGACTGGGTAGCATCGCAGCATCTGTAGATAAAGCATCCTTTAACAATTTATAAAAGCAAAAGGCAATGTCTCAGGATCTCAGGACAGAGCCTAAGTCTTCTGAATTTCTTCAGGGGTTTCCCTGCCTTTGTCCTGAGCATGTAAAAGGGCAAGTTGTGAAAGTACACAGAATAAAGTCACAGTTTTGAAACAGTAACCATACCACTTTTTCAACACTTTACAGCTAAAGGTATTCATACATTTTAAATAGAAAATTTATTCTTACTGCTCGACTTGAAACTGTGAAATGTCAGTATTTCTTTCAAGTGTCTCTTTGAAAGACACAAAGCACTTCTAACAGCCATGGATGATGGATTTCAATGAGTTTAATATCCATGCCTTAAAATTATGCATGTTTAAGCATTATGCTCATTCAGGGTCATAGTGATGAGGTGTTTCTAAGAACTTAAGCTCATGCTACAATTATTTATACACTTTGAGACTAATTTTTTTTTTCCTGGAAATGTCTTACTATAAAAAGAAATCATCGATGCCATCTGAAAATCTGACAACTCTACCAAAAGAACCAAAACAGCAGCTTAACCAGAAAAGATATTAAAAAATAGAAAAAAAATATACTCTGCCTTGAACATTTTTATTGCTTTTTTTTGGACTTCAACATTCTTCTATATGCATTATCTCATTCTTAAAAAGGAGTTATTACATAAGTTTTAGAAAATACACATTTAAGTATGGTAAAAGACAAAACAGCTCAATGGAAAAAAAAAGAAAAAAAAAAAAAA
>VZTI01002117.1:443793-501380 GCA_013397865.1 Struthidea cinerea | reverse complement strand
AAAAAAAAAAACACCAAGAAAAATCCTAACCTACACATGACAATGTAGTTATGCAGCGGAAGTTTTCATCTTTCAATAGACATAGAACCTATGACCCTATTACTTTTCCTTCCTCTCTAGCATACTTGTTACATTATTTAACTGATCTCTCCTCTACAATTTTTTTCTGTAGATGCTGACATCACTTGAACAGAAACCTATATTCTAAAGAACATAGTAATACATGGTAGATAGGATGACTGGCTCAGAGAACAGCAGGTGTCCAAGGGCAAGGAAGGAACAAGTATCTTCAGACCAAGGTTGACCTGAAAAACTGGATAAAGAAAACTCAGCCATTGTTTTGTATTCAACATTTTAGCTCTAGTATGGCCTATACAATAAAAGCTAATATATTAAAATCAAAGCTGATTTGTAACAGAGAATCTACTAAAATTGAAGCAGTTTTCTGAACTTATATTTTATTGAAAGAGAATTTCACTATTGCAACACAGGGATATTGTTACTTATGTGACTTACAAACTACCAATTTCAGAAGAAGTCCAATAGGCAACTGCACAATGCCAGGCTTCATTTATAATAACTTTTCAAGAAACAATACTTCTAATATTTACCAAAGCAGGAAAGACAAGATTTCCTGAACCTTATTGAACAGCAAACTTAATTCTGCCCATACAAAACTCCACTCAGATTTTATATGACTTATCATAATGCAAAAAATACATTTTACTCCTGGCCTCCCTATTCCTACAGAGAGGTTGGTTTGTTTTTAACGAAGAAGAGCTACATACTTCAATATGTAGAGGTACATGGAATTGCATTTGACAATTTCAGAAGCAAAAGTTTTTCTGGCTGCACATGCTCCCTAAAAATTTAAAACCTACAGTATTAGATTTAGATTTTTTCCCTCACAGACATTAGCTGTTTTCCTATTGAGTATTTCACTCTTTTTAATTTCAAGGAGCTCTTAATGGGCTTTCTATTCCAATTCTTCTATCTGCATCTCAAGTACACACATCTGCTTCTCATCCAACACGAAAGCTCTTTACCTCTTTTAGGCTAGGTCTTCGCTATATGGTAGCTGTGCTATTTTCAGACTCCAACAAGTCAACTCAGTTGAGCCTACTGTCCCACATCACAGCTCTCCTCCTGCCTCAAGCTCACTTCTGCAGCAAACTTGAGCTCGTCAAGAATCTCCTTTATGTCTTAGCACCAGACCAATAGCAGGGGATTTGACTCATCTGCCTCAAATCTCCCCAGTGACTCTGTAACATATATTTGTATCCTAAGCCTCAGTGAAAGAGCTGGGGTAGGGTTGTCATCTGGTAACTCTGCACCAACCTCTTTCCAATGCAGGACAAAGAAAGCACAGAACGCATGCAGAATTTTTTTTTCCACTTGTATTTTGCCCCAGGACCTTTAATTTAAAGTCAGTGAGGCTGTCATTATCCTACGAAGCCTTAAATTGCTGGTCAGGTGGAGAACTGTTACATGAATAAAAGGATGAGACAACAACAAAGCTGCCATCATACGGGAAATCTACCAGTACTAAATGCTGTAGTTTCCCCAAATAAATGAGGGCCACAGACAGCATACACAGAGTAACTAAGATACACACATCTAATGAGAGTACCACCCTAAAACATAAACCATAACTGAGGAAGCACAAGTTGCACCAGGAAAATACATTATGCTTATGTACTGGAAAATTCCTCAGCTTGAAACCTGAGCCAACCTGGAATTCTCATCCAGGATGCAGACATGCTGTTCAGCAGCATGTGGGTACTCACTTGCCTATCAGATGCTGGTTTTCATCTCTGCTGACCTTCACAGACATTTGATCTATCATAAGCCATGCGAGCACTCTGCTGTACAAATGCAGAGTGTTAGTTTAGCCCATTAAATGCAGGATAGTGCACACATGAGAATAAGGCAGATATCACACCCTCCAGCACCATATTTACTATCACAGCATCTTGCATCTCTCAGAACATCTGTGAAGGCAAGAAGCCAGGACGGACCACGTGCTTCTTAGCACATTTTTTACTAATTGTCCCAGATGCATTCAATAGGCTGCTTGATCTGTCAGACCTTATGGGATGTCATATAGCTACAGGTCTGCAGTAGAACTAGGAACAGAACTAGTTCCAGGAGGGCAGGGACTATTGTAGCTAGCACATTTTTTGGCTCGATACTTTCTTCTCAACAGGATCTCCCTCTTCTCACCAGCTGAAATACCTGTTATGCATCCCACAAAGCCACATTTAAGAACTGCATGGAGCAGGAACTCTTCTTCAGTGAATCAAGGTTTAAAAAAATTTTTTTTTTTTAAAGTCACATTTATTACACTTATGAGATTAGAAGAAAACAAGTCCAGAAGATATTTACAGGTTAGCAAAACAGTGACTTCTGCCAGCTTTGACTCCAGATTAAGTCTCCCATGAGAAACATAACTGGTTTAGCCAAAACTACCACAAGGAGTTCAGTGCACAAAGTACTCAGATACAGGTAAAGGTAGTAGTTCACATCAATACTTCTGAGACTCAAAAAGTCATTACTTCAGTCATCAAACATTCAGTTTAGTAACTCAAAGAACCAACATGAGAAAAACTCCAAAATAAGCACTGTTTCTCTGGCAGAGAAAGACCTAAACACCTGCAGGCAAGATAGAGCCTTGCTGCAAAACTCTTCCTACTTGTCTGGCACCCAGCCTCCATGAGCGGGGTGCAGGACTGACAGGTGAAAGGACACTGGTTTGCTGCTCAGTGCCAGCTCCAGGGAGGCTGATGTCAGCTTCCTCCGCAGCTCCAGCTCCTGGGCTGTGCCACCCCTGAGGCCTGCATTCACAGGGCTGGAAAAGCACTATTAGAATCAATAGCTGCTTCCAGTGACTCTGGCACTCAGCTCCCCACATCTAATGTTCATCCTGCTCTCCCTTCCTTTGCCTCATGCTTCTGGTACCATTGATGAAGCTGGGCTAGGAGCCACCACTTTTCAGCCCTCTCTTGTCTCTGTTGCACAGCTCCCATTCAGTAAGATTTCTGTGGATGCTGTGTATTTAGTACTAGCAGCATTGCTAACAGCAAGTTTGAATAGCACAGTATTGCCAAGAAATACCAAATGCTCACTAAAGCCTACATTCAGAAATACGGAGAAAACACTGAAAAACATTCTGAAAAGAAAGGAATTAATATCAAAGCACAAACACTATAAGCTTCTAAATCCCAGTAAAATTTGAAATATTGTTTCCTTAAAATGCATCTCGTATTTCTCATCATGAACAAAAGAAATAATGAACCATCTTTCACTACAAATACAAAAAGTTCTGGTCATGCTCTTCCTATTATGCTTCAAGATTCAACTTGTGAGGAAGCCCTTAAAATACATTCGCTAGACAATAGGAGAAAAAAAAAAAAAAGAAAATAGATGACATATGTGAGGTAAAAGACTATCCATGGGACTTTCATATGCCTGTGCAGGTATTTCATATACCTGTTGCTGTTCCATTTTCTCAGGTGCCACTTCACTAATGCACCAGCCCAAGGCAACAGGGGCAAAAATTACTCCCTGACTCCTGCATACAATGCCAGCACTGCCAAGGGTGGCAGAACAGTAACAGACTAACTATACAGGGAACTTGTATCGCATCTGTGGGGCTGGAGGGAATTTACCTAGGTATGTTGAAAGACAGTAACAATATGATTGAGAGGCTACAGTTCGAGTTTACAAAAAAAATGGTGAACTGTATAAAGGGGATCTCTGGAAACCGGCATAAACAGCTAACATCTTAAAAAATAAAAGCTAAGAAAGAAATACTCCATGCAGAGACCCACCAAGGGTGCTTGAAGAGCCAGAGAGCCTTGTACAATGAAGTAACAGTTTTGTGCACAAGGCGAGAATGGTGGGTGTAATGCACCTTCTGTGCCAAATGCTGCTCTACTCCACAAATGACAGGAGCTCATGTAACCTGTCTTTTCAAACTCTTCTCTCTCCCTCCCTCCCCCCGCCTTTTTTTGTATAATGCAGCTATAAAAACTGTTGCATCATACTCAGCACAGAAATCCTGTAAGATGTGAAGGACACACAAGAAGGCACAAGGACAGAACAGCCTAGGTTTTAAAGGTCAACTAAATGCCTAAGAAAGGATTTGAAAAGGCATTGGCCTTTATGCAGTTTTTGGAAAACACTTTTTCAAACATATCTGACCACAGCAAGAAGAGAAAAAAAGCGCTACTCATCAATTTTCATTCAGGAAGGTGAAAACGTTTGCCTTTTTAGCATGTCAGGGATAAAAACCTGGAATCAGTTACAAAACTGATACTATACTTTTGTTGACACTGCTTTTGTTTGCTTGTATGTTTTTCAGCCTGGAGAAAATTAATTACAAAGATAATCATGAGACCTACCATATCATGCCAGTTGCATGGACAGAATTTTGGTATGTTTCTCCCACCAGAGGAGGAAAAAAAAAGTCTCTCACGCTAAGGCTCGGAACAATGTTCTAGTCTACCTCTCCCTGCCATGGAGACAAAGAACACCCTAGTGTGAAAACAGTCCAAAATGGAAGAAATTAAGGAATACAAAATATTATGAGAGAGGAATTACAGTGTTATTGTCATTACAAAGCAAATAAGAACAGATGTGTCAACAGAAAATGGGATGGAAAGAAAACCACACGTTTAAAACAAGTTTGCAGCTTAACAGAGGGAAGCAGTTAAAGGTATTGGGCCCAGTTCAAGAGCGCTAGACAGATATTAAGAAGACAATTAGGATCTACAGTTAAGGAATTGAAATTAGATGTCACGCAGTTTAATGTCAATAACAGAACAAGTATACACACAAGAGAAAATAAGGTTGGTAAGAAAAAAAGAACTATGTTCTACGTAACTCAGTCGTCCCTTTTGATTTGTAAGATACAAATAAATTCTCACACTTCTTGCCAACACTAGAAAAGTACAAATTTAGCAAACTGAAGAACAAGACAGGAAAAGCACATACAGATTTCAGGGTGATAGGTGATTTAGTACAGTAACATCAGCATATCATATGGTTTGGGAAAATATGTATTTCAGAAAGCAATATATAGTTGAATTGGGTTTCATCATTAGATATATTTGGAAAAGATCAGCAGGAAAGTCTCCCTGAAAAGGAACAGTTACTCTACAGATGAAAGGAATTTCACTGGCATATCTTAGTCTGTTTGTTTGAACAAAACCAAGTCAGGGTTCATTTCTTAGAAAAATATTTGTAAGCCAAATGTCCCGTGTGCTTAAGAAGAAATTTAGGCTTTCATTTATCTCCTTAAAATATGTACTTCACAACTACAACTTCTTTTCAAAAACATGCCAGTCTTTGTAACAAGAACCGGTAAGGTTTGTGCTCATTCAACCTATATTTAAAGTGAAATTTAAGTCTAAAATTCACAATATCGTTATATTACTTACCTATTCTGAACTTTGCTGAATCAGATGCTTTCTTTTCAAGAAAAGTTCTGTTTATACTAGTGGAGATTAATATAACACTACAATATTTCTCAGATAAATCAACAGAGGCTGCTGTCTCAAAATGTCTTTCTAATGTTCCAATTTTTCTAACACTAGTTCTAGCACATCTGCAATTTCCTCATCCCTAAACCCCTGTCTTGCGACATTTTTCATTAGTGTAACTGCAAATATTAAATAGTAAAAATATTGACAACACTGCATATTCCAATTATTTCCTCCCTTGCCAGAAGCTATGCTAAGTTAAGGCAAGAGAGTTGCAACAGTTTCAAATAAAATGCATGATGGTGATACCAGGTGGATAAACAAGACAAGAAGTTTAGGCTGAATCCTACTGACAGTGAAGTTTAGGAATCCCAAATAAAAGTAAACTAATTTTAAAGAAATCATGGATGTTTTGTTTCCTAACTCCACCCACCATGCCTGTGTTATGGAGAGTTAAGGTTGTTTCAATACACTAACCATGTGTGGTGAAAAAAACAATTTAAGAAATTCCCACATGAAGTAAATACTACCTAAGATACTTTGTATCCTAATTCATTAACATGTATTAAAACCATTTTATTAAATATTAACTTTCATAAACTACCAAGAAAATCAGGATACGTTACAGAGAAACATGAAAGAGTCGAAACACCCTACTTACGGTGTATCTACAGAAACCATAAAATAGCTGAAAACAGTGGCCGCCCTCTGTCTTTCAAACTGCATCAGTAGGTTTACTAACAGCAGGGGTAGCAGCAGCAAAAAGGCTCAGACCAGTACAGCTTCCCCTATTAATATTCCCAGATATAGCAAGAAATCTCTGTGTGTGACACATTTGCTTTGCTATCCTGATCCTTCATTTTTCAGAGCAGCTGATCTAGCCCTAGCTTTAGTCCAAACATTTGGGAATAGTCCTAAAGAAGTTTCTCTAAGTCAGCTCCTACAGTGCTCTTCTCTTAGGCACGTAAATGTACCAGACATCATCTGCTTATTTACAGACATCTTAGCTCAGCAAGCAAGGAAAAGAAAATGAGGGTCTCTCTTCCTCCTGAATATATACAGAGATACTACCCTTAAAATCATCCTTAACATCTTTATGGAGCAGAGGTGACAATATGTACAGAACCACACTTTGGTACCATGTGGTTTTTTACGACTGTTTTTAATCACTAAATGTTATCTGTCAAATCTGCTGCATCAGAATAGTCTTCCTCAGGGAAAATACTGAAGAATCGTTCTCCTCCAAATGGCTATCTTCCATTGGTTCTAAAGAAAATAAAACCATTAGTCATTTTTGTTAAGAGCAACGATTGGCTTCATTCTCATTGTGAATAACAACAGCTATTCAGAAAAAGAACAATTCAATATGCAGGGCTCCATAAGGGAATATTATTTCTCAGACCCTAAAGCAGTAACTTTTACTGATTAATCTTAAAGAATAAATGAAAGTGTTTAAAGGATCAGTAAGGGAACCTACAGAATTTTAAGCACAAATGGAAGCTTAGAAATACCGGCATTGTTCTTTTAATAAATTCACACAGAATAATGAATAAGTATCTCACCAAGTGTTGAATTTCTTGAAGGAATTATTCTTACATGCAACCTAAATTTAACTCAAAGTAATTGACCCATTTCTTGTAGATCTTAGTGACTGCATTATTCTGAAATATGTTTTCATATGCACTACACTATGATGCTCCTGCTTTATAGGAAAAGCTCCAATCAACTTCGGCAGGTGGTGCTGTAAGATGCTCCGCAATGCATCCCTTATAGAAGAGCAAAACAAGGATCAAAAAGCAGCCCATTCCTAAATGGTTTCCAGAACATTGGTACAGATCTGGTAACAGACATCCTGAACGTGAAACAGGACAGGACAAAGTTCCACAGTGAGAAATGTCAGCAAAGAGCAAGCAAGAGTAATTAAGTCTCATTACATGTGTTGGGAACGGATAAAGGAAAAACTACCCTAAGACTAGAAACTTTTGAAAGAAAAAAGCTATTGACTGGTATCCCTGCTGCAGCAGCATCTTACAATGTGCACTAATGGACTCTATCATAGTCTTCAAATTTCATTTACCAATCACCTACTCTTTACCTTTAGTCATTATCTTTCGAATTTTTCCTTGAAATTTTTCACTGTCTTTTCTTTAAAAATTACATTTTACTTATTTCAGCCTTTAGGGCTTCTCCAGATCTCAAAGTCACCAGCACAAATATTTTCAGACCAGGTAAATGTTTGAATGTTAACTCCCTTTCACTGATTCTACTAAGGGACTCAATTTACACACATGAAAATTAAAAAGCTATGTGTTTATCACAGTGCTTGGTTCTTAATTGCAAACTGCCAATACCAAATTTCTGTGAACTACTACAATAAAATACCACCACCAAGACAAACAATTATTTAATAGTCAAAGAAATTACATCTCACTGCTTTCACAACCTTACTGCACCCCTAGCATCATCCTCCTTTCCCATCTACAAGAGCATTCTGTTATTGCAGTCCCTCAGGTCTTACGTCAGGCTATTATGGCCTTTAATCTCAAACCTAGCAGATTCAGACCTTGCCAGGATGACTGACAAAGGATAATCCCACTGGCTGCAGGAAACCCTGCTGATGCTTCAGTACATGACACACCAAGTCCATGCTGAACTCACAGTCTATCAGAAGGGACTATGGTCTTAGAAGCATTTTTACTTCAGAGGGACTACACACTGAAGACTTGACTATTTTCCTTTGGCTAAATTCTTGGAAGCTATAATTACAACTGACACAACTCCACACATGTGCACGCACACGCACACACACCCCCTGAAAAGGAAGATTAGCCTTTTTGGTATCCAATTAGGAAATTGCATTCTTGAGATTTCCCTGTGCTTCAAGAACAGTGAGAGTCTTCAATTTGCCTGAAAATAGAATTATATAGCTGAGCACTAAAAATCTGCTG
Source organism: Struthidea cinerea (assembly GCA_013397865.1). Classification (NCBI taxonomy): domain Eukaryota; kingdom Metazoa; phylum Chordata; class Aves; order Passeriformes; family Corcoracidae; genus Struthidea; species Struthidea cinerea. The sequence continues at coordinate 492,949 of VZTI01002117.1, read as the reverse complement.
TATCCCTGCCCCAGAATGAGACTAATTCCAATGTTGCCAAATGTTAATCATTTGTACAGCATACAGTGCAATTTATTTTGGGATCTTTCGAAATAGAAGGCAATTTGTGAACTTCAGCCTCCTCCTAATCTTTCTTTCACTCTTAGTTTCTGAGTTAAACCCTGATGCAGTGCTCTATACTAAGGATAAAAAAAAACCACAGAACTCTCTGGTCCTTCTCACAAAAAAACTATTGTCTTTTCTGTTCAGAAATGTTCTGTAGTACTTTAATGAGACTTATCTTTGTTAAAAGCCTAAACTGAGCAAAAATGATAGAAGACCAAATTAAGTGTTCTTTTTATAGTACCTCTAAACCCCAGTCTACATTCCTGTAAGAATCTCCACAGTGCTACGCTGTCAAAAAAAAATTCCGTTGAAAATCACCTCACCTCATTTTTCATTTTACTATATCACGTTTCTAAGCCTAGATTTCACAAACATTTCCCCACAGACTTGACCTAAAATCTACATAAGCCCATTAAGGCTTTTCCAAATATTTTTCTCACCTTGGGATCAGGCTTCACCATTATATTAATCACTATAAGGGGAAAAAAAAAAAGAAAAGTCATACTTAAAGTATGCAGGAAAGGAGACTTTGACTAACAACTAATTATAACAATTTGCTGAACATATCCAGCGTACCTGCAGTTGCATTTTTCATACTATCATAAACTCGAACACAAAAAATAATTACTGATCTTTTAATAGCTGGAAGAGGGTGGAATTACTTGCCACTACTTTTTGTTTAACACAGGGGATCTGTATTCAGAGCTTACTTCATGAGGAAATAATAAGTAGCATAACCTGTCTTATTAAAAGACTGACATTAAATAATACTTCTATCACTAATTAAACACATTCTCTTATTTCCATATTACAGTGATGTCACCAGAGAAATGAAGTCTTTTTCCAAACAAGTTTTATTAAATATGGCATATGAAATTCAGAAAGGTACTGTACGTGTCTGCCAGTAGATTCCCTGCCCAAGTAAAGCTTGGCACAGAGAAGACTGACCTAGTAGAAAACAGCTGAGACCTCCCATTTCCAAATAGGGAAATGAGATTACAAAGAAAACATCATGGATAACTATTCTGTTAATTTAATTCCATGTTGATTCTGAAAGAAGTACACTATATAAGTGGAAGGAGAATCAGACTTTCTGTCTGCATGTCCTCTTTATCTGACATTTCCTTGAAATGTTGACATTTGATTCCAATTTGTCATGTGAAAAGCAAAGGTTTTGCAGCTATCAAGTACACTGAAAGAACACAACAAGTAAAACCAGAAAGACTTTGGTAGTAAAAGCAGCTATAGTTGTAGAGAATGATGGCTGAATGCAGCAGATACAGTGCTAATGACAATTTAGAAGATCACGACCTACCATAAAACTAATCTCTAAAACACTGCACGTATCATTGCCTTTCTCTGTCATGTAAGTTTTGCAATAAAAAAGTTACACACCAAGACCAGGGATCAAATCCTCAGTGCCTTTACTGTGTGTTTACCTACAAACTCTATATGTCAAGTTGTCTTAGTTATGGTGACAAACAAGTAGCAGCAGAATGTCGTGGCTGTCAATGTGCTAGTTACAAAAGGAAAATAAAGCAACATACCAAATCTTTGCAGTGAATTCAGCACTAACAAGAACTACGGCTAACATTTAAGACTAGATGCCAACTCCCTTCTTCAGTCTATGGAAATGTTCAGTAATAACACACTTTATGTATAAATTGCAACTATAGCTGACAACTATCCTTTATTATTTCTAATGGCCTATATGTGCCACTTTCCTTCTGCTCAAAACAACAGCCTGAAAGGGCACTTGAGTACATTAACATTTCAGTTTGTTTCTTCTCAGTGATACTTTGGAGATAGATTGAGTTCCTATCCTCAACTAGTCGTATTTTGTCAGGATCAGCTGTAGTTCACTTTGCTGATAGAAGGAAAAAAAGGAAAACGTTTTCCAGGTCAACAGCTATGACCCATTGCATTGAAACAACAATCTTCCCTATTAAATACTTGAGAGAACCTGTCTGCTTTGGACTGTGAGGTCAGTTGGGATCTGAATCCTTATGCCAAGCCTCTGCATTCAGAGTCCAGTTTTTTCTGTGGACCTTGAAATACTGTAGGAAAATCACAGTGCCTTTGAACAAATCAAATTTTGTCCTAAATCCTCTACTAGAACATCTCTCTCAGATTTTAGGAGAGATGGTCCAACAACACTGGTAGGTCCAAAAGTGGATAACACTGCACCAGCCTCACCGGCCTGAGATTGTGTTTTCCTCCAGCCCCTCCTCTTGTCACCATGAAGGGAAATTTAAAACAATCTAAAAAATAAAAATAGTTGCCTCAGCAGCATCAGTGCTAAAACATTTAAAAGGCTCAGAGCAGAAAGATGTCTCTAAGCTACTCTGCTGAGAAATTCTAACAAAAACCTACTGATAAAAGAAAGGAGGTAGAATTAGTCTACTCTTTGCTATTATGATCAACACAGAAACAGATTGTATTTACTCTCATGAGACAGGGAAATTACTACACCAAAACCACTGTGCACACAGATAAAGGGAGACAGTAAGACAACCACAACAGAAAAGGAAACTACCTTTGTAAGACATAAAAATTTGTCTATCCTCCGTTCTATATTCTTCTTAACTAGCCTAGAAAGCAACTTTCCTAGTCTGGTAGTGGCGCTTAGCAACAATTTAGAAATTTATAAACCAATGCATGTGTCTATGTGTTTGTGGTAAGGTACACATAAATACACATAATTTTTCTAAATCATATTCCACAATTTAACTTCTGCAATTATGTATCATTTGTGTTGCAGCTAAAAAGAAAATTACTTATTTATTGTATCCTTCTCTCTCAAGTATTTCCTCTACCCTGCTGATTAAATAAGCTAGGAAATAATGGACAGTTGCATATCTGAGTAAGGAAAGAAGTGAGCATCTTGTAAACTTCCTCAGCAGAACAGTACCAGATCTAATACTTAAAGCTTGCAATTTACATTCACAAATTACACAAAATACTATCACAAACTGTTTAGGGAACAAGGTTTCCTTGTATTTCTTAAGTATAGTAAAGCCTCTTATTGAATATTAATTTTCCATATAATCATAAAATAAATCTAGGTTGTAAACAACCTCCGGATATCATCTAGTCTTACCCACTGCTTAAATCATGTCCAATTACAAAAGGCTGCACCGAGTCACACCCAATCAAACTGAGTATCTCTAGGAACAGAGATTCCAACTCCTGGTCTGGGCAACCTATTCCACTGTTTGTCTACTCTCACAAGAAATTGATTTTATTTCACTTAATTAGGGTTTCCGTGTTGCAATATGTCCTTTATCTCTAATCCCATCCCTGCCTATCAGTAAGGAGAACAGCCTGGCTCTACCTTCTCTAAACTACCACAAAGGACAGTTGAAAATAGCAACAAAATCTGTCTTAGTCTGCACTGTTTAAGATTATTTTCTCATCGTCCTCTCATGCAAACACTTTTCAAGGACATTCTAAACATTTCTTGAGAGACAAATAGGCAAGATCAAGTAAGTCCGTGCTTTCTTATTCTAATGCACTGGACATTCAGTATTACAACTGATTTCCAAGTTTGGGATTAAAACAAACACACCAAAAAAAAACCACAAAACCCCAACCAAAAAAAAACACCAAACACAACCACAGATCTATTTTCTGCCTGTCAAGCCCTAGAATATAGTCAAGTCAGCTCTTCTTCTACAGCATAGATTGAATACCGGATGGAGCTGAGCCTATGAATATCCTGCCAATTTCCGAGTCGTTACAGTGTATTAGCATTGACAAGCCTTATTTTCAGCCACACACAATATTTTCAAGAAGTTTACAGCCCAACAGTTTTTTCTAATAAAGTATTTAATGTGTGATGTTTTGTATGACAGCTGACATGCTTAGATAATAACAAAATGACCTATAAAAGTACAGGGGCACAACAAATATGTCTGTAGTGATAGCACAAGGGTTAATGGTTTTAAACTGACAAGAACACAAATATAGACTAGATATACGGAAAAAATTTTTTTCAGTGAGGGTAGTGAGACATTGGAACAGAGAGGTGGCAGATGCCCTGTCTCTAAAAACATTCAAAGCCAGGTTGGATGGGACTCGGAGCAACCTGGTCTAGTTGCCCTGCTTATGGCAGGGAGGTTGCACTAAAGACCTCTAAAAGGTCTCTTTCAACCCAAACTACTCTATGAGTCTATGAAATACACTGAAACCTTTTTTTAATGTAAGAACTACATACTACTATATAATATACTATACTTAAGTATGCTACTAGAAAGAGCAAACCTAAGAGAAAAACTGTTCTATGCTGCTAACCATATCTTTATTTCAAATCTCTACACAATACATGGCATTTTGATTGCCTTTTATGATGAAATCTATCCAGTAAAGAAAAGTATGTATTTCCATGTTCCTTCTGGCTTGACAGCACTGCTTGCAGCTATGTCAGGATCAATGGCTGCACTCATTTGCAAACTTCAGCTCTCTCCTCACCTTCCAGATCCCAATTCTGTGCATCCTCTAAAAGTGGCAAGGAATATATTTGAACTTAACTATAATATCCTGTTGAAGAGACTCCCATATTGCTAAAACTCCTTTGGCTTTTTACCCCAGGTCCCTTCATACTAAGTCATCTTTAAGTTTTCAGATGACAACACAGAATGAGAGACTGGACCTCACATTCTTTGCTTTACAGTGAAGGAGGAGGAAGAAACAATACTGACCTTTTAATTCAGATGCATATCTGCATGCAGATATACTGTCTGAGTAGCTTTGGCTGATATTAATGAATTTATTATCTCAGACCTGGAGTTCAGTTCCAGGTTTTAAAGTAGGTACTGGGGCAAAGTGCTTTCAATACCTATCCTCCCACTACACGTATCATTAGCCTCACTGCAGCTTTCCTACTTATACAGAAATATTAAGACTACTGGAATATTTACAGATATCTGAATGTGGACAAGCACTTTTCACAGAGTTCTCACACATAGAAGTCAAATACAGAAGAATTCTACTGTGTATTATTGCTATAATACAAGAAACTAATCTTCACTAAAGCACTGAAGTACTTACATATAAAAATGTGTTGCTGTTTAAATTACATAAAAAGCAACACATTTTTGGAATAAAATACCAATTTTACAATGGTATGCTTTGTTTCAGTTTTCACTAGGAAGTAGAGACTGTGTCTAAAGTGGCCAGTGAAAACTACTGATTTGCTAAACAGTTTGATGGCTTACCATGTACACGGACACAAATCTAAGAAATTGCTCTTATCCACCTGCTTACAAGATATCAAGCCAGTTATTTTCCAGAAGTCTACTGAAAACACATAAATCCTGTTTCAGAACTATGTACCAAAGTCTGTACACATATTCATTACACTTACATAAATAAGCTTTTCTTTCAAACTGTTTACTTAATTCCACAGTAAAATATGACAGATTAGACAGTTTTGTTATGAGTTACACAGATACACACACACGTATGAGCAACACTCCTAACAGGAATATGTGCCTCCACGTAGATCATGTTAGGCTTTATTTTTTTAAAATAACCTGCATTTTAGCTTGTAAACATTATATTTAACTAGAAAATACCTTTTCCTGAAAAATTGAGGAATATGCAAATGAAGCAGAATAAACAAGTTAAGGCACCCACTTAAGCAACTGCTCACATTAAACTACTAAACACAGAAACAGAATTGTCGCAAGAAGTACACAGACCATGAAGAAACAGAATATTCAAGTCTACAAGAAGGAAACACTGGACAGAATCCAAACACCTATTTTCTTACTTTTTACAAACAAAAATGATTTAGGACAATACGAAAAAACTTTTAAGAGTTGGGTCATTTATTTTTTAATATGTGTGTGTACATGTAGCACATGCACTGCTGTCACTTGAGTTGCAAAAGAATTCTACCAAAAAGCTATGCTTGTAACTGGGACAAATCAAAATGCCTTAAAAAGCATAACAGAACAAAAAAAAACCCCAACCAACCAACCAAAGAAACAAAAAAAAAAGAAAAAAGACACACTCAAAAACTACCAAACCCCTAAACACAGAAGTCATTTAAGACAACAGCCTACTTTAAGATGTAAACTTGAAAACAATGACTAACAGCTTCATCGGTTAATTCAGGGAACTATCAGCATCCGCATTTTACAGGATTAGAGAAAGAGAAGTTCAAGTTGGCATGAACAGCTGAACTCTTTTAATTTCACCCATGCTTCAAAGCAGGGTCAACCAGAGCAGGTTGCTAAGGGCCCCGTTCAGTTGGGATTTTAATTCTTTAATTCACTATGACAGCTTGCATGAAAGAAACTTTATTGAAACTTTACATGTAGTCTCTGCAGTTTATTCTGCAGCAAAACATTACAGATGACTTATATTTTAAAGGAGAATCAGGTTTAAAAATTTAAACTGATTAATGGTATGTTCACTCTCGGGGATATGCAATTTCTCTGAGTTTCACAGACAGAAAACCCATGTGGGACCTCCCTTGAAAAAGTCTTTGAATAAGAGTAGTTGGGCTTCTAAGTGTAACATTCTCTTCAGGTATTCTCTTCAGTGTATACTCCATTAGACTTGACAATGCTACAGTATTGATCCATCACTTCTATTTCATTAAATATTTAATAGCTGCTTTTGTGCAAAAAAAATACTTTTGATAACTTTTTTATGTTACACTCACAATATTACTACTTTCTTCAAGTTAGAAGTCTTGAATATTTAAAAATAAACACAGAAACAAGAGACTACGTTTCAGTACACATAACTTGAAGTACAAACTAACTTCACCTTCCTCTTTTTCCTGTGCCCTCACTACCTATTCTGCACTTTGAAACATGACTGAAATACAAGTATAATGACTTCTGAGTCCTTTGCCCTTGAAGTCAAGCACAGTTCATAGAAAATCCCTTCCCCTTAATGGGTGCAAGATAGGAGCATGCAGGTACAAGGCTGTACCATACTGTGTATCAATAGGACCAGTAAAGGCATCAGGCTGAAAGTTTAATTTCTGAATGCTTGATTTCGTAACTTTCATATTCTAAGGATCAGCCTTATATCTGTAAATCAGACTGGGCGTATTAAGGAAGCTGGGTTTTTTCCAGAGCTTGGTAGTGAAATTACTTGGCCTATGTAACACAGAACATTAGGGTAACTAAGTACTGCTTTTTTTTTTTTGGCCTTAAATTTATCAATCCAGAATCTTTGCTTCCTTGAACATTCTCTGTGGGTCTACTTACCATATTTCAGGAACAGTATATGGAAAATTGGAGACCATCAAGTTAAAAAAAAAAAAGTTGACATTATTAGAAATACCTGACAAAGCAAAATTTGGACAGATGTTATAAAGTCACCAGTTGCCTATATTCACTGCAAAGAACTAAGGCCAAAAGTACTAGCAGAGTTAGGCATATCTCTGGGTGAAAATATCCAGTTACATTAAACAGGATTTTAAAAAATCAGCAGTATCAATCCTTGTATTCCAAGAGGTCAGAGTAACGTTGCTAAGGGTGCTACTAATGCAGAGCTCACTGCAAAATCCCTTTATATATCATGCCCAGTTCCTGCTATATTATCCAGTAATATCCTTGCTTAATACATAGATGTTTTTGTTCAGTTTCAATAGAAAAGGATGATTTGCCATATTTCTTTTATGTCAATATATCATTCACTACATGGAAGAAGACATCCTGTTTCGACACCTAAAATCTCCTTACTTTTGGTAGCTTTTTTATTCATCAGCTTTTTCCTAACCCTAGGTACTTCAGTGGTACCTTCAACACATTACTGCTACCCCACATCTTCCTAATTTTCAGTACTAATTTTTGTTTGTTCGTTTTTTTCCTAACTTAAGGCACTTTATAAACAACATGGAAGGCACTGCGCAATTTCAAAAAAACCCATGACTTTATAAACATGATGCTGCTTATTTACACGGTGTTGTAGGGGCATTATCTTTGCTCGTACCATAAAAACGCATACTTAAAACTGCACTGACGTGACTCAGACCTGCTCTGTTCCTGCTTTTCCAGAGAAGGATCAGAATAATTCAACAGCAATACTTTTACAGTTAGACTTAATGATCTTAAGGATCTTTTACAAGCTTTTCCTATCCCTGATTCTAAATAAGTCATTGAACAGTCTTAAATACTCCACACCCACACCATCTCCAATATAAGGAGGCAACTTTAAGCAACAGCTCTCTTACATACACCACAATGCAGACACAAATCAATGTAACAAAATAATACAAGATTTACAGCCTATTATTTCCACAAAATCCTCCAAGACCACTTGAGAAAGAAAGGAGAAATTATGGCCACATATGGCCCAAGCTCATTCTAACTACAGGGAACAAAGCAAATGAAAAGGGAAAAAAAAATACTTTTAAAAATGGTATCACTGAAATTATTCCAAAACAAAGCAGTTTTACAATTCACGTGCTCAGTTCCTTTTGCCAGCCAACTTCTCTTCTGTCAGTTCAGCTTACTGTAAATCTGAAAGTTTCAAGCATCTTAGGGCTTAGGTGAAATTTCCTTTGAATACTTTGTACAGAATGTGCATGCTTTGACTGACAAAGCCAATTACTCATTCTGTTACTGCATCTATTTCAAACAAGTATACCAGGAAGAAATTAATTTTTTAGGCAACTTACATAATTTATGCCAAGTACCAGTCCTTCCATCCCTCGGCAATGAGCTTCAATGCTCATTGTTCAGGCTGAGTTTTTGACGGTGCATAAAATAACCTAGAAGACTGTTTCTCCGGGTTATTTCTGTTTTGGTCTTTCTTTAATATCTTATAAAATAAGTAACAGCAATAGAATTTTAAAGGCACCGCTGCTTGCCTTTCCAAAATGCAGTATCCACTCTGTGGCCCTATCTCACCAGAAAAGAAAAAGATTATCAGAAACTAGGAAAAATAAATACTGCAAAAACAATGTTTAAAAACTCACTTAGTGAAGTCAAAAAAAAAACCACATGTCAAGACATACTTATGAAATTCTTGAAAGATACTGAGATCTCAATGATAAGGACAAAGCAACGTGCAATCACAGGACAAGTCCTCCTTATCTATACCAGTCACCAGCTGGCAGTTTTGTCAGCAGTTCCTCAAAGAAAAGTGTTGCAGCAGTGATATTCCATACTTATGACTCCAGCCTATCTCAATTAATAAAACCTACCACAACGGTTCTATTCATAGAATGTACAGTGATAAATATGGGAGTCTGGAACTACTCAGAACAGGGCTGTTAAATCCCAGTTCATTAATGGAGGTGCTGGTTGTGCTTACTGATCTGCAGATCTTTTTTGTAAAACTCAAACAAAAACAGGAGAACCAGAAGGAGTGGAAGTAGAGACAATAAAAGGTAAAGGAAAAATCACGAGAGGTTTGTTTTTTCTTAGTTTTGTTTCTATTGTTTTGTCGAGGTGGCTTTTGGTTTTTAATTGCCATCTTGATTTTCAGCCAGTAGCAAGGAAAATTACATAATTAACTATACAAGATTTTTGTCTTTAATGCACTGGAAACACATCATGTTTCCACAGACCATGACTGTTATTATAAAATAATAGTTTTAGCAATACACTTCAAAAATGTGTCTTGATACCACCACCCGTTTTTCAGAGTTCTTTTTGGTCACTAATATTGGCTTTGGAGGTAGATTAAATAAAAAATTCACCCAGTGTGTATGTTTGCTAGGACTAGCATAAGCTTTGGAAAATAAATTTCCTCCTGCGAAACTGGGCACAAATTCAATGAAAAGTACCTCTTTTCTGCTCTCAAAATGCATGGTCACCCACAAGACTGAGAACCCACCAATGTCTCCACTACTTACGGTACACAGACCTTTCCATTTCCTTTGTCAAAACTATTCTACTGTCTTTGGTTTTAAATTTCAAGTGAATCCATCTTGTATTCATTCCACTAGAGTTCCTGTGCATTTAAATACTTCCATTTACATAAATGTTTGTTTTTAAAATGTATGCCATTGTATGTAGGCAACTAACCCTGCCACACAGAACCATCTGCCCCAGTGTCCATCTCCAACTGGAGCCAAGAACAGACAGCTGCAGTCCGTTACGGAAGAGATACAGACTGATAGATAAACAAAGACAGAGGTCTTTAGGGAAAGAAAGCAAAGAAACATCCTCTCACTATCATTCCTTCTCCCTATCAGAGTCCTCAAATATTAAGTAATTTTTAAATGAAAATCTACTTTTTCATATGGCTTATCACTTATTTTGTGGTTTTTAATATTTATTCTAATTCTATACTATACCTTGAGGGGTGAGCAGAGGGAGAATGACCATGTGCCCCACAGAATCGTACAGGAACTTAACCACATCTTCTAATTTGTTTTCTATTATTTTCTAACAGTTGCTAACATATGATTTGACTTTCTCTTTGGTCAGCTGGCTCATATCAGTAATGGTAATGTCCTGTAGCTCATCACCAGAATTTTGAATGTATACTAACTGGACTACTTACAGAAGAAACACTACTCAGAATTAATTAGAAATTTTATTTATAGGAGTAAGTGTTTTCACTGTTTTGTGCTCTCTCCTTTATTCCACGGAATTATCCCACAAGATTACAACCAAGTGAAAGGAGAGAGAAAATGCAAAAGAATGCTTACTTATGATTTCAACAGCATTGTATTGTAATGAATGTTATAAACAAAAGTCTTAGGTCTCCAGTGTTTTCAGTTCACTGACAAACAGCAACTAAAAACCAAATCAATCAATAGTGACACAAGAAACACAGCTAACAATGAAAAAGGATAAAGCCTTCGATATTCCAATTTTAACAGGATCTTGAGAAAGAACCAGGGTACACAGCACCCTTAATACATAAATACCTGGAACGGGTCAATTCTTGAAGCTGTTCAGGCACACGACTGCAACACGTTATTCATTACAGCAAAACTTTCATAGTACAATTCCTGTAACATCAAAGTTTATGTAAAGCAAGAATCTGCCAACTGCACCAAAAAACATAAGTCCCCTCCAATACTCCTTATGTGCAATAATGTGTGAACATCTGATAGTACCCAGGCTGCATGCTGATACATCTTACTTTAAAAAAAAAAAAAACTCATTAAGTCTTCACACATACCTTACCCAACACAATAATTTTAAAACCCCATGAAGAGTTAAGCCAACCATTCTCAAGTCAACAACTTCAAGTATTCAGCACATTTCCATTAAGAAATACCATATCTCATAGTGTTTCTTTGATGGTTGGTCTCATTAGGACTCTAAAATGCCTGAGTCATACTTTGGTTTGTCTGTTTGCCAAATCAAGTACTGACTTTGAATTAGGGAAAAGACAACAATAATTTTAAAAGATTAAACTGTAATTCATCAAAAAAAAGTTTTCCACATGTATTTAAGTACATACAGAATTAATACATTATCTGCCTTAACTGCAGCTGTTGTGGTTAAAAAAGACAGAAAACACACTAAAAGACAAAAAAAGAAAAAAAAAGTAATGCAAACTGAGTGGGACAGAAGTCTAAGTACTCAACTCAGTCTACACTGATGAAGAGTGTACGTGACATGAAGAGAGGAATACATGTGGGGGACTATTTCAGCACTAATTCATCATGCAATGCTTTTAAATTAGAAGAAAAATGGGAGTCTGGGAAAAGCAGCTACCTCTGACTTCCACAATTTATGAACAATGTATGATAACAGTAGCAAATCAAAGCTTGAAAAGTGCTCTTATAGATAGAATGAAGACTAATTTTGTGAAGGTTTTGTCTCTCACAAGAGACAGGCTTCATAGTAGGGTACCAGTGAAAGCAAACATGGGAGAAGCAAGAAGGAGGCAGAATCCCAGCAAGACAGAATAAAAGTCCTCAGAGATAGACGCCATGCAAATAAGAACTGGCAGCAGACTGTACCAAGTCTGGCTGGGATGGAGTTCATTCTCATATGGCAGCATGATGTTTAGATTTGCAACTGAAACAGTTGGCAACACAGCAATGTTTTAGCTATCACTGTTTGCTGATTTTCTGGCATTATCTAACTTGACCCTAAAGGAAAACAGAGTTATTAGCACGTACTGCTCCATTCTCCAAGTCCATGTTTGCAAGTCTAAAGTATCCATGTACTGCTATCAGTGCACATCATCAGCCTGCCCATTTAGAACACAGGTAATTTCTGCATGGGTAGGTACAATATGCATTTTCTTCCAAATACTACTTATGAAGATGATTTATTTTGTTCAAACCTAAACCATATGTTTCTTTAAAGTATAGACTGCATCTAAATTAAAATATCTGTAAGCCCAAACCTAGCATACATCTTAAAAAATGGATTGCAGTACAAACTAACTTCTTTCTGTTTTGTCTTTTTTTGACGTTGCAGTGATACCACACATAGGTTACAATCTACACAGTCTGTATAGTACACAAGCTCAGTGAGGTAGGATGAAGATAGTGATTCACATACAAAAAAGCCTTTTTCCTACAATCATTAGAGATTAAGTAGGGAGCGGAAAAATTAAAAAAAAAAAGAAAGACACCACAATCAAACAGGTTTTTTGAAGGTAAAGAATAACGAAACTTAGAATTGAGAGTAAACCCAGTGATCTCTATGAGTCTATGACCACACAGAAACTTTGAAATCAAAAGATTGAAATTGCAACTGGCTACTTGCAACATTCAAACAGGAAGAGAGAAACTGGCTTAGCTCCTCCTGAACTTTTAGTAGTGTACAGTTCAAGTAAAGAATACCTGATGCTTCCTTTAAAGATTTCACACCGGCAAGAGACTCATATAAGCTCTGAAGACCTCAAAGAAACTTCATAATGTTAAAGGCGGCACATTTGCCCCGCTCTGCTATCGAAGTAAGCAACAAGTAGCAGTTTACTTCAGTGACTGAACTTTGAGATCACCTCACTCCTTTCTATAAATGCAGCATTCTGGATTTAAATACAGATGTAAAATGCAAACATTTTTTCACTCGATGATAAAAACGTACCACAATATGACTAACCTGGAAACATCCACATGCTCACCAAAGGGTGGCAAAGCTCTGGCATATGCCTACACATTCCATTTTGCCATCATCAATTGCCAAATTGTATCGACATTTTAGATCATTATCTATAAGACAGTTCCATAACATCAGCTTCAGTTATGTCCACAGTAAACCTAAACAAGATAAAAATCCAGAATTCTTGATCACATTCCAAAAATATACTTCACATGCTCATTCTCTAAATTACATGGGAGTTACTGAAAACTGTGTCATAGTTCTGTTTCATTTATATAAATTCTCTTCATGAGAAAGAAAAACTAAAAAGTGTCGAATATTAATTTTGCAAGATCTGCACAATCTTAAAATTGTTTCTTGTCTCTTATTTGAAGCCTGTGTATTCCAAAACAGAAGGTACCATTAAGACTTCTAGCCATAATTTTTCTACATTTCACCAACTCACTATTGTACTGTATGATCACTGAGGGCCCATAATATCTACTAAGGTTTTTTCAGTGGCCTCAGTATTTTAGATTCCTCTAAAATGAATTTAATAGGTCATTTAACTATCACTTTTGTAGCTTATTTTTACTCCTTCCCCTCCATATTGACTGTTGCCTACATTTTAAGAAAAATTCATCTTCATTGATGTTAATTCTTTGAAGATCAGTGATCTGGGAAGACAATAAGCAATACTTAGCTGCTTAAAAATGTGGATCACTGTGTAAAACTATTCTATCTCAAATACTTGTGATGAAAGTGTACAATTTTCCTTTGAATAAAATGGACCAACTCATGTCAGAATGTGTTTCTGGAGATACTCGTCCTTCTAACATGACCTGCTCTATGTCTCTCCTGTTCTTTGTAGCAGCAATACATCAGTTCATTCTAGTTAAATTTGATGCCCAGAGAAAGTACAGAAGAGCCTACCTTATAAAAAATGCCTAAATACAGCCCACAAACTGTAAATTCAGTCATGACTACCACAATTCAGCTTTTTGCTTAAGATAAATTTCCATGCAAAACAAGGTGGCAATTAAAGTACCACGATAGTACCTAATGAGAGCTAAGTTCAATGTGACTACCAAGTTCACTCTGAAAATATGTACCATAACATTATTCTTTAGTGAAGGCCAAAGATTAGAGGACAGACCACATGAGAATGATGGGAAAGTAGGATATGAAGAGCTAAGTATTCAGTTAACAAATTGCTGTTTTAGCCTTTTTCTTATCTGATAATCTGTTGAAGAAACAGCACTGATAAAATCCCAACACCTTCAGAGTTCGTAAGTACTGCAGTACTTCCTAATTTGTAAGCACTGCATCTAACAAACTAAAGTAGCTGTTAACCTGAGGTAAAGAAATCGAAAAGAATTGCAGAATTGATTGTAGCTTGATCAGAAATGTTAGAATTGTTTCACTGGTACACAACAAAACTCAAACAAGCAATGTAAGTGACAACTGTGATTTCTTAAGAACACCACTGTTTTCGAAATAGCAGTGACCCCTAAGCCACTTGTTAAAAAACCCCTCAGTGTAAGAGGAAAAGAAGACTAATCCTTTCTTAAGTTTTCAAAAGTAGGAAAAGGGATCACTGACAGACACATGTACAAATCAAGCACTAGGATATCCAAGATCATTTTTGTTCTGTGTTTAAGTAGAAGCCAAATGATGTTGTCATAGCTGCTGAAATCCTTTCAACTCAGAAGTATCTTAAAATCTATTTTAACCAGAAGGCCAAGTCAGCTCCTGGTGAAATTCTATGGAACTACAGATTAAATATGGTTCATGTAACTCAGTTACATGGAAAGCTGTTCTTACTTTTTAAATACCCATAAAGGACAAGGTCTGGAATACAAAATAAAATTATTATCCCACCAGAAGGACACTTGTATTCATAATTTGCATTCAAAGCTGCAACTACAGCCATGAATGGCGAAACAGAACACAAAAAAGGGGAGCAGCTATAGCACACTACAGAAATACATAAAGATACTGTAGCAGTACGTATTTGCAGAATTTTTTTTTTTTTTTGAAGGGGAAGCCTCTGTAACTACTTTGATGCTTTTATCTGCTGTTTTAGTTGCTTGTTATTGGCAACTATAAGATATAAGATGCGGGACTAGAGACATTGAGCTCGACTTTTCTTTAATTTTTTTTAAGTTTTGTTTCCCCTCACGTATTTCATATAAAGAAGTCATTCCTATGTATGTATGAGATTTCTTTTTTTTAGGATCATTAGGTTCCTGACCACGTACAGTTTTTAGTCTTCTCCATATTTTTATACTAAAAAAAAAAGAGAAGACTAGACAGCACAAGAGCAAGAAAGAGCACAAAAGGCAAGCCTGTGGCTAGCTTAACATCTCAACAGCTGTGCATCACTGGCATGCCTCCTGCAAGCAAACAGTGCTTCAAACACATTTCATACAAAGCTGTAAATATATGAACAAGATATACAGTTCAAGTCCAATAGGATAGCTACCTGCAAATCAGCATCATGTATGTCATATGCTTTACCTACTCCTTAAAGCTTATTTGATTATGAGAGAAATACTAAAGGAGAGAACTAAAATATAGAAATCTGCATGCAATCTGATCAGAATCTAAATTTTACATATATATCTAATGTTTGATATATGGATTGAACATTTTTGTTCCAAACAGCCTTATTCTTGTATAACTTAAAGAAAAATTGATCTTATTTCTTCTGTCAATTCTGCTACATATGCAGAAAATATTCCAGAGACATTGACAGAGTTACTTCAGACACCATTTTTCAGAAAGATAAAGTCCAAATAAGTTTTGCTAGAAGCCAGGATCATAACTGACTCCTGAACAACTCCATATTTAGTTTAAATATGGAAGAACTACAAAGCAGACTGCTAATAGCCAGCATCACAAAAAGCAACAGGCATCTGTGGATTTGTCTATCAATGAAGGCATTGGGGTTTTTTCCTCTAAAAGATCTTAAACTTTAAATCCCCACAGTATTTACAATATCAGATAGACCAACTGTTCTATTTTTAGAACAATGCACTTAAAAGACTCTAGGAAGAGACACAAAAAGCTGAGTGTAACTACAAATTTGATTGCATTAACCAGCAAAAGACAATTATACAGTGGATGCAGACTGTTCTTCCCTCAATAATTACTTCATTAAGGTGCAGTCTATAATTCACTAAGCGCATATTACTAAAACAATAATAATAAAAGAACCTTGAAAGTAAGACAGTTTGTTAAACAAACAAGCCAAATTGCCTTCAAAAATGCAGGATCACATAGTTAAATATACAGCACATGGTCATAATGATAGAAGAATAGGATCAGTTGAAAAGATCAGGTTTTAAAAGACCTCTATCACAGAAAGCAACCACACATCCCAGGTCATTGAAGTTCAAGGTGTCAACAGCTTATCTGAGCTGCGGAAGTTTTGAAGCAGTCATGAAGAATACAATTATTGAAAAGACATTTATTCTTTCCTATGTTGCATCCTTGAACTGTCACCTATCTCATGCAGAGGCAGCAAGAACTTCTATTTGGAACAGAAAAGGCAGAGAAAGGAAAGCCATCTATGTCAGTTTTTCTGATGCATCTGGAAAACCCTCTGTTACTATGTGAACAGAACATTTCTGGGGAATTCATTTGTCTCAATAATTCAGTTGATAAGTTATGAATCACCTCCCTTGGAGTTGTTCACTATACCCTGTTCGAGAAACATAAGTAATACACAAATAAATACATCAAGTTCCTATTTTTACAGTCAGTTTTAAAAAAAACTTTTCCCCTCTAGGAGTCATTTGGAGTAGATATCCCTGCATCTATTCAAGAAGAGCATGACCAGGTAGGTCAAGTCTGAAGGAGAAGATAGAGGGGAAAATAAATGTTCATTATTAATACAGACAGGAGTTCAAACAGGACAGGAGTTGGTAGCAATGCCATGAAAACAATTTCTAAAGTAATTTGAAAACGTTTCAATATTCAGTTAGGAAAGAATCTCATGTAACACCACAGGTATGCCTCCTTCAGTTGTATATGCCAGAAACATCATTTTAGTTTTAAATATCAAATTGTACTACAATAGGACTTGATTTTTTTTTTTTTTTCCTTAAAATAACTAAATTTGTATTAAGGTATCACAAAATTATCCCCCACATTATTATTAAGATGTTATGAAAATCAATGCAAACTATTGTTCCAATTGTAATGTCATCAATTCTTTTCTATAATGAAAGGCTGCCTGCTCCAGGGGAACTTCAAAGCCCTTTCTTAGATATTCTGAAAGAACACTCCCAAAAAAAATTTTTTTAAACTTTAAACATTTTATTTTAATAAAAAGTATAAATTAAATAGAGAGTATTTTCATGTGCTCATCCACTTTAAAAAAAAAGGAACAAAATAAACATTATTACACATACAGATTTACCAAAATAACAAGACAGGATTTTTACTCTTATCTTGCTGTGTTTTAATTGAAAAGAAAAGCATTGCATGTATCAAATGAGTCTTTAAGCTGTTCGAGCCACCAGAGAGATGAGGCACAGGCAAGTATTTGAAGTTTTCCACTTCCCTGCTTTAAGAGATTTTCTAGGTTTTTTTGTGTTTTTTTTGATTTTTTAATGACTCAGGGACATACCTCCACACAATGACATGTTCGTCTTACCCACTCAATCTTTTGAAAGAAAACCTTTGTGAAATATAATGGATGTGGCCAAGATGTTGTGGAAAATGTATCAAAGTGCCCCTAATGAGAACAGTCCTTTACTATAAGTCATATCAGTAGGTAGCTGTATACAGATGTAAAGGCTCAAATTCTCCCTCTATCAGACATCACAGAAATATTACATTGTAATTATAATATATTTTAAATTATATTATAACATATCATCTACAAAGCAGACCCACTGAAAACTTGTCAAATACTTAATTTACTCGGTCAGGATAATTTTCCAGCTGTTAAGTCCTTTAAATATAAAATTACCAATTCCATAGGAATCTAATCCAAAACTTCTGCAAGGTCACACAAATCCCAAAGAACAAACTCAACAAATCTATTTATAAATGTTTACAAAGAATGACAGAAAAATTTTATCGTAAGCATACAGTGTATGTTAATTATTGTCTTGCACATGAGGGCTAATAAATCCACAATATCTATAAATCAAAGTTACTCAATATAGAACCTGTCAAAGCATTTCTTTCTATCCTGTAATACCTCATCTAGCTGCACAGTGGTTTGACCCAGGCAATATTGAAATTTTGACAAAATAAAACTAATCATGGCCAAGAAGCCCAAATTTAAACAGAAACACATCACATCATAGCTTGGTATTGACAAATACCAGGAAGAAAATGCACTCACCTGCATTCTAAAATCAGCATGAAAACTGGCACCAAATTAAGTCATTGTAACATTCCCTTCCAACAAGATCTCCATTTCATTACATATACTATTTCATCTGACAGCCAGAATTTTATGTCAAATAGGAAAGATATTCTTCCACGGAAAGTCAAATAATAATTAAGATATATCTATCAGTACACAATGACAGAATATACTATCAATTTAAGGTACTAATTTGCTGACTATAATTAATTCGCTTCTTATTAAGCAGTTGAAAGGTTTCGAGTAGATGTTTTTATTTATTCTTACTATATTTTAATTTTGTACATAATTCTTCAAAGAAATCTACCCTGTCTCTACTGACCTAAAAATATATAAATATTGAGATGTGTCATCTTTCATACCTAAACTGAGAACAAATTCAGTCCCTGTGTCAGGCAAAACGTTCCTGCAATTTTGTCTAGTAAAGTGGTTTGCTTTAAAGGGAACGTAAATAACAAAGTTCTATGCAAATGTAAAAGGAAAGTCCCAGAACTACTTTGAGTTACAGAACAAAATTTTATCTTGTTTCAAACACATGGGATGAATGTCAGTGTCTGCAGTGTCAGGGAAATGGACTTTAGAATCATTAATCCCAAATTTACACGACTAAAGACTTCCTATTGTAAACAAAATAGCCTCTTTGATAGCCTCATACTGATTAATGCTCTTTCAGATCATGGAAAGAAGCAAAAGACTCACAGAGGATCTTCTGCTTGCACATGGCATCAAAACTCACTCAGCAGTAAGATGTAAAAGTAGCTTGGTGGTGTTTTACATCATTCCTATGGAACAGTCACATGCTGTTTAAAAGTTGGTCTTTCAGGTTACTGTTGCCACACAATGAGCCAAGACAAATAGACCTCTTCAGAGAAAGAGAGTATTTCCTTAAAAAAATATTTACTATTCATACGGTAAATATAGAGGGGAAAAAAAATATCAAATTATATTGACATGAAGAATTGCAGCTGATTTTCAATAACATATAGGAGTGGGGAGCATGTACGTTTAGTTCGCCCTCTGGCGGCCAATTCCAACGCAGGCTACGTTTAGACAAGGATGCACTTTGGGATCAGTTTAATTAGAAAGCTAGAAGGCAGTAGGTCTGTTACAATTACTTTCACAGTTCTTCATCTAACCCCTCATAGATTTTTAGCACACAACAGCAGCTGTTAACTTGGTATTCCTTCTGCAGTTTCCAGCTAAGTACCCTGGAGTGCCTACCAAACCACTTGTACAGATCCAGTCATTGGCCAGGTTTAAGGTATTCTAAAAACTAACATAACATAGCTTTTCCATCTCCTGGAAAGATAAAAAGGCGCAAGTGGAGGGCAGAAAGTTTTGAAGGACAGAATAACAGACAGATTTATGCCACTAGAATTCAATAAATCAGAGGATAAAACAGAACTCCAGACAAAATTACTGGAGTTTCTCAAAAGCACTTGTGAATTTATCTGTGTAGGTAAGTGACAACTACCACTCAAAAGCAAATTGTTACCACCATGTACTTTTAAGTGTAGAGAATTTGATTCAGTAGAATCTTTGAGAACATTTCTTGGAAGAGACTGAAGAAAAGACTCACAGCAGAACAGAACAAACCTGAAATAATCTGTAGCTACCAAGCTGTCAAACGAGATAAGAAGCAGTTTCAGATTCTGTAGAAGATCAGGTCTGACTGCTGAATAGAAATACCACATAAAAAATTTCAAAATTTTCAGTTCTAGACAGACGCTTAGTCTGATAAGCATTTTTTGAGAATATGTAATTATTACATGTAATAACTATATGTAATTATTAATTATATATAATAATTGTCTGTGATTCTGAGCGGCAACACATCAAGTTGACCAGTATGCAACAGGAGACCAAGCTACTTAAAAAAATTCCTTTCCATTTTCTTCTCCCCAAACTGCAGTGGTCTGAAGCAACCATATGCCTCAACCACACACTTCTCATCACATCCAGGATTAATGTCATCCTTCTTCACAAGCAACTAGCCTGGTAGAGTCTCCAAGAGGCTTTCTTTTGCACAGAGTTTCAAGTATATGAAAATTTAAAAGGACTCAAGAATTCAAGAGTTTGTTGAAAATACAGGCTTTATTTGCCAACAACATTGACATTAACAGTTTATTCCAATGAAGATTTCAGGCAATCCTGCAGCCCCATTATTGCAACACCCCACAAAAGTATTCTGATTGCAAACATTCACAAAGCTGCCAATTCTGCCTCACACACTAAATAAATGCACAGAGACAGCTGCCTGAGGATTTGGAAAGACCAAAAGCGAGATGAGAATATATTACCCTCTACTGACTGCCTACCAGCTAAAGCAAAAATTGTAAATATTTGCTTGTGTATTCTGTGTGATACAGCCAAGTAAAGGGGGAACTTCTATGTGCAACTAGGAAGATGAAAGAAAAAAAAACCCAATGCAAAAAAATTCCAGTGACCTGGGTAATAAGACAGTATTATTTTACCTGAGCCAACTACTTAGTTTAAAACAGCCTACAATGAGCATGGCCTCAAAATTAAAGTTTTTCTCAATAACTGGTATTCTAGATGAACTGGGGAACTGTGGATGGATTGATGAAATAATTACCTACCTTAGTTGCAGTCATTTTAACTGTACTGGAGATTTGTAACATCTTTTCCCTTACATCACTTTTGTCAAATATCTACTTGATTTGTATAGTGAAAGATTTATGAAGGAAAGAACTGATGCAATGCTGATAAAGGCTGTAATATTATTGGCTGCTCTGAAATGCCTTTGTATCATTGTGAAATGACAGCATTATGCCTTTGTGGCTCTTGCTTTTTTATCTTAAGTAGTTTTGATACCTGAGTACCTGGTGGAGTAAATGGACAGTCTTTTTCTTATAAAAGAATAGATTTGGGGATGCACAAGCTACACAAAGCCTTCCTTTTCCAGGTGTATCTTTCGTTCATGCAAAAAGGATTACAAGCTAGACAACTGCCAGCAATATAAGCTATTGGAAAAAAATTGACAGCAAGGGGGAAAGTGGGGAATGCCCCAGAATATCTGCCTGGCTTTTATTCACACAATTCTGTAATACGAAGATCTAACCAGTTATCAGTGGAAGAGTCATTTTAATAGTTCTTATCCAAGGTTTCTTCACCAGTCACATTCATTGTAGCATCAAAGTATTTTTTTAATAAGCAACCTTTCAAAACTGTCCATTTCTCTCCTTTCAGGAGAAATTTGGCATTGTTTTCCATCCACTCTATAGGACTTTGTGATGTTTTTCAAAATGTAAACTAGAAAAAAATACCATTTTCTTTTTGAACATATACACACTTTACAAGAAAAACATACCCATACACACAGTCAAAAGCAACCCTTTGTTTAGAACTCAGATTCATCTAGATCTATAATAACCTAGAATAAGAAACTGGCCACTGACACAAGATACAAAAGTAAAACCGGAGAACTGGAGTTCATCTGAACAATACTGATTAAGTAAGCTTTCTTTCCAGTATAATGTTAGACAATTGGAGCATTCTATCCAGATAAAAAGTATTGCCAGGGCTCTTCAGAACAGAGTTATTTACTTTCAATGGGATAAGAGAATATTTAGGTTCACTGGAGAAAAGTACACTTCCAGAAGGAAAAATAAGATGTCTACCACCAGATGGTAACAGCTCTGTATGACAAAAACTCTGAAAAAACAGCTTAGGACTTGCCAAGAACTAGAGAGCTCATCTTCAGGCTACCCTAATACAGGAGAAGTCACAAATCTAATGCCTGAGGGTACATTCAATTTGAATAAAAAAGGAGTCAGACTTCAGAATAAAAGACTACTTTGCTGTAAAACTACTTTGCCACGTGACATTAGTGGATAAACTGTTCTCTGTAAGGACAACTGTAATCTATTAATTTTAAATTACTGCCATGAAACAGCACTGGAGTGCTGTATTTTAAACAAAATACAATTTCTGACTCCATACAAATACCACATTTTTTCTACTTTCACTGGAGAAAATAGGAAGATGGGACTAAATCTACCTATAACCTCCTCTACACTTTTTTTAAAAAGTGAAGTTTCAAGAGCATCAAAAAGCAAATTGGCAAAGGTATCAAAGTTAAATATAGACTGAGGCATCAAAATCTATAGTTAACACTTCCTATCCCAGCCAGATTTTTGAAAAGGTTGCTTAAACACTCAAAAAATAGAAGGTAGCATGGAAGCATAGAATGTTTTGGGATGCAAGAGACCTTAAAGATCATCTGGTTCTAACTCTCCTGCCAGGGGTGGGGAACCTTTCTGTAGACCAGGTTACTCAAAGCCCTGTCCAGCATGGCATTCAAAACTTCCAGGGATGAGGCATCCACAACTGCTTTGGGCAGCATTTTCCAGTGTCTCACCACCCCCATAGTAAAGGATTTCTTCTTAACATCTTATCTAAACCTCCCCTCTTTCACTTTGAAGCCATTCCCCCTTCTCCTATCACTACATGCCCTTGTAATAACTCCCTATCCAGCTCTCTTGCAGCCCCCTTTAGGTACTGGAAGGTTTCTCTAAGGTCTCTCCAGAGCCTTCTGTTCTCCAAGCTAAACAACCCCAACTCTCTCAGTCTGTCTTCACAGGAGAGGCACTCCACGTCCCTGACCATTTTCACAGCTCTTCTCTGGACTTGTTCCCTCTCACCCATGTCCTTCTTATGCTGGGGGCCCCAGAGCTGGATGCAGCACTCCAGGAGGGGTATCATGAGAGTACAGCAGAGTAGAGTAGAGAGGGAGAATCACCTCCCTCAATCTGCTGGCCATGCTTCTTGCGACGCAGCCCAGGATGCGGTTGGGTTTCTGGGCAGAAAGTGTGCACTGATGGGTCATGTTGGGCTTCTCATCCACCAGCACACCAAGTCCTCCCCAGGGTGCTCTCAGTCCTTTCTCCACTCACCCTGTATTTGTGCTTGGGGCTGCCTGAACTCAGGTGCAGGAGCTTGCACTTGGCCTTGTTGAACTCCATGGGGTTCACAAAAGCCTACCTCTCAAGCCAGTCCAGGTCCCTCTGGATGCCATCCCTTCCCTCCAGCATGCTGACCACACCACACAGCTCAGCGCTGTCAGCAAACTTACGGAGTGTGCCCTCGATCCCACTGTCCATGTCAACGACAACGATGTTAGACAGCACCAGAGCTGACGAATGCCGATCATCTCCATTTGGACATCAAGATGTTGACCACAACCCTTTCAGTGCAGCCATCCAGCTAATTCCTGATCTGATGAGTGATCCACCCACCAAACGCACGTCTCTCCAGTTTAGAGATTACGATGTCATTCAGGACAGTGTCATATGCTCTTCACAATTCCCAGAAGATGATACCAGTTGTTCTTACTGTATCCACCAATACTGTAATCCCATCATAGAAGGCCATGCTTGCTGTCACAAATCACTTGGAGTTTCCAGAAGGAACTTCTCCATGATCTTGCTGGACACTGAGGTAAGACTGACTGACCTGTGGTTTCCCAGGTCTTCCTTATCTCCCTTTTCAAAAAAAAGGGTTATGTTTCCCCTTTCCCAGAAGGAATTTCACCAGATTGACACAACTTCTCAAATATAACGTGTAGTGGCTTTGTACTTCCTTGGACAGTTCCTACAGGACCCACAGTTGTATCTCATCAGGTCCCATGGACTTGTGCACCCTCAGTTTCCTTAGAGGGTGTCAGAGTTGATCTTCTCCAGTGGGTGGTTCTTAATTCTTCCAGTCTCTGCCTTTGCATCCTGCAACTGAAGCCAGTGTGACTGGTACACTTGCCAGTGAAGACTGAGGCAAGAAAGTTGTGGAGTACATCAGCCTGTACTTACCACTACAGGTCCACATCCTGTGTGACCTGGTTTCCTCCTTCCTTCCTGAGAGAACCCACATTTTCCCTAGTCTTTCTTTTATCAGTGATAAGATTTTCCTGTTGTCCTTGATGTCCCTAGCCAAATTTAAATTTATCAGGACTTCAGCTTTCCTAACCTGATCTCTGACTCTTCAGACAATTTCCGTTTTCCTTCTAGGCTACTTGTCCCTGCTTCCACCTCTACAGGTTTCCCTTTTGTGTTTGAGTTTGCCAAGGAACAACCTGTTCATCCATGCAGGCCTCTCGATGATTTTGCCCAATCTTTTCTTTCCTGGGATGCATTGCTCCTGAGCTTGAAGGATGCAATCCTTGAATACTAACCAGCTTTCTTGGGCTCCTCTTCCCTCCAGGGCTTTATCCCAAGGTACTCTGCCAGTCACATCCCTGAAGAGGGCCAAGTCTGCTCTCCTGAAGTCCAGTGTAGAGAACTTGCTGAGAATCCTCCTCATTGCCCTGAGGATCTTGGAACTCCACCACTTCCGGGTCACTGCAGCCAACGCTGCCCTTCAGATTCACATTCCCCATCAGATCCTCCTTGTAGTTGAGAGCAAGGTTCAGCAGAGCACCTCTCCTCATTGTCTCCTCTATCACTTGGAGAAGAAAGCCATCATCAACACATTTCAGGAGCCTCTCAGAATGCTTATGCCCTGCTGTGTTGTCCCTCCAACAGGTATCAGGTATTGGTTGAAGTCCTGAGCGGGAACCAGGGTTTGTTAACATGAGGCCACTCTTATCTGTCCATAGAGGGCCTCATCCCCTTGGTCTTCCTGGTCAGGAGGCCTGTAGCAGCCCCCCCACTACAATGTTACCTGTCCCTGCCCTCCCTTTAATCCTGACCCATAAAAAGTCAACTCCTCATCTGTCCCCAAGTGGAACTCCATGCACTCCAGATGGCCACGGACACAGTAAGTGACACCCCCTCCTCATCTCACCTGTCCATCTTCCTAAAGTGCCTGTATCTTTCCATTCCAACACTCCAGTCACAGGACCCGACACAAAACATCTCTGTGATGCCAAGAAGATCACAGCCCTGCAGGCGTGCACACATCTAACTCTTCTATTAATTCCATGCTACGTGCATTAGTATAGAAGCATTTAAGTTGGGCCCCTACAAGGGTGACTTACTGACTGGAATTCCTTTCTGCTGCCCTTGAGGTCCTCTCCTGTGGCTCTGCATACCCTCTCCAGCCTCTGGCTTCTCCTCTAGCTCTGGTATCAAAGTGTTAAGAGGGGGATGGATTGCAGTTCCCCTTCCCCAGCAAGTTTAGTTCAAAAGCTCTCTTCACCAGCTTAGCAAGCCTGTGACCAAAGGTACCCTTCCATATCTAAGTTCATCTGAAAGAAACACTAAAGAAATAAAAAGTAAACTCTTAGATTTTCTTGCAGTGTACAGTACCAATTATCCTTTGCTTTTAAACGCAAAATCACTGATGAACATACTAATATCTTAATTCCTCTGCACAATACAGAGCACCAATTTTAATTCACACGAATGTTTAAAAGCATTACTCTGTATTTAAAACAGCACTTACTCCCAGCTGCTCAAAACTCCTTTGCTCACTTTACTCCATTAAGTAAAGTTCCCATTTAATGCACTCAAATGACTTTTTTAAATTATTTTGTATTGCCCATTCATATAACACAGTCTACTTTGGATTCTTCTTTCCAGGATATCTTCCTGAGTTTATTCTGCTGCCCAAAATCACTTTAATTTTATAAGCTATGCACAAGCATTCTTACAGTCCATAATAAAAGACTTTTTGACTAGCTAGAAAAATAAATTCATATCATCAAATGCTTGCCAAAAGAACTGCTCACACATTCCTCTTCTTTTTTGGCTGAAGGAGAAAGAATGTTTTTTAGTCAGGACATTTCAAGTGTTAATAAGCCACCAAAACCTGTCCTTAGCCTGATGCCTCTGCCTTCACTCCCATCCCCCTTTCTAAAACAAAGTCCCTTACTTAACAGTCTACATTCAGAAAACTCATACTTTAAACTCTCATTGCCTCTCAGGCTAAGGCTATGTAGAACAACAAAAAATATTTGCAGTTAAAGTTGCTTCATACCAGAAAACATGGTGAAAAGTCACCACATTTATTTTTTTCAATGTTTGGGGCATTTTGGGCTAAAATCTCAAGCTTTTATCTTTGCATAGGTAGTTTAATACACTGTGCAATTCTCTTTTTTTTTTTTTTTACTCAAAAACAAACAGTTATAGTGCAAAGCCTACAGGTTTCCCAATATTTTTTTTGTATGTACAGTAGGAACTTCATAAATACTGTATAATGCATCCCTAGATAACCGGAGTATGGCAGCTAGTATACACAAAGCTGTTTTGTTGACTTCATTTCTTGTTTTCAGATTTTTGTCCTCTTCCCCTTTCTGGCTTTCCTGTGCATGGATATATCTGTATATTTTACCTCATATTCATGGTTTCTGTCACATAATTTATAAAGTTAGGGTTCTTTTAAACCCTGGCTTTATCTGTTTTCATTTCCTCTTCAGAATTTACTACCGATCCCTCAATTCGTTACTCTGATCAGCAGCTTTTCGTTTCAGCTTTTCTCCCTGAAACCATGGAAAATGAATGGATCTGTTTAGTTGAGTGACAGAAGAGCAATTCACAGCTACAAAGCTACACTTCCTTAACAAACTACAGCACACCTAAGAATGTTCCTGCTGTACCTCCCTGGAGAAACCAACACCCACTCCACAGACTGTATCACTACTGCAAAAACGGAATTCTTGACAAAATATATATGCCTACGCCTGCTTCAGAGAAAGTACTGTAACACAGAGCACATGGGGCAGGGCAAAGAGTGCTCCGAGACATTCATATCCAGAGTGCATTAATCAGCACTGTCTTCAAGGACCGACCCACAGCACACTCAAGTACTCTAACTATTTCCAAGAATTTCAGGTCATGCTCTTTATCGGTCCTCCACCATACACAAAACACACTGCAATATTTCACATTTATACAAGCTTATCTGAAGAGCAGACACTTCTGTGAAAAAAATGAGAAATAATTAATTGAAAGTATATAATGTATCTTCTCTAACATAGCTGTGGTCATAAAAAGATACTAACTGTTCATAACAGGGTATCAATTCATCAACAATTTTATTGACATTAAAGGACAGAAAAATAAAAATCCAGAAAAGTTCTTGTAGGTAGTAACTCTATTTTATTCTTCAGGAATAACCTTAAACATGATTGGAAGTAAAAGAATGTTGAAACAAAATAATTAAATTTTTAGTAACTACATAATAGCTATGCAGGTCAGGGTTAAAGGTTTTTAACTTCTTATAGCAGTCTAATGCTGCACTGTAAAAATAAAATTATCTACACATAAAACATCTCTTTTACATGAAGGTTCAATACTTTATTCTTCACATGCTGAATTTACAGAATAACAAAAAATTGACTTTCCATCAACTTGTATGAAACACCTATAACTTGAGACTAGTCGTACCTAATTTTAGCATCTAAAAACCAGCTGCTTCCTCTGTACAAAGCATCTAAGACAACTAGCCTTCCTGACAGAAAAAGGTGATCACTCTGAAAGGATGGTATGTCACACACAAAATCACAACAAAAAAACGGTTTAAAGCAGACATCTGTCTCCACTTACCATGGAGTAAGTCTGCAGAGCACATGCTCGTGCTAAGTTTCTACACTACTACAGTTAGGCAAGAGGAGTCCCAGCTTCACCTTCTGAATAACCATTTCACTTCCCAGTAGCTATATGGCCAAGCAAGGAAACCCCGGTTATCACCCGACACACAAACCCAGCAGTGCTTTACCTGGATAATGCACAAGTTTTCTTTGTTTTGCAAAATTTACCCAAAGATAGCTCTATTTTTCCAAACGTGGCTATTTCAGAAGGAATGAGAAGGGGAAAATGCTTTCTGTTGGTACCTTTTTTTCTCTTCCAGATGCAGTACCATGGCATTTTAAACCTCCGTAGCATTCTAGGCTGTAACATTAAGCAACTCCACACAACAAGAAACAATACATTACTATCACAGTTGATTCAACCTTCATCAGAACTGGCTTTCTGCAAGCTAGCAAAAATAGTTCATTTACACCTGGAGCTTTTTTTTTCTGAAAAAAATGTTGAAAAATCTTTAATGTTGATATTTTTCCAGGCAAAACAATTCATCATCTCCACTTAACAACACAGTAATAATTAATGTACGTTCTATTCCTAAGGAACGACAAATTAATGTCTAGCCTTAGGTGCTGGTGAAAATAATATTAATAATTTAGAAGACTTGAAAAAGAGTAATAGCTGAAATGTAACAATAGAAATCAGGCAAGGAAAATATGGGGAAATAAATTCCTGGTTGTTTAAGGAACCAAGGTAAGTGTCCTGGCACTGAATAGCCCTCTTAGCTCAATACAAGCCATGAAAGTCATATCCTAATTTGATTTCTTGCCTAGTAATAATTTTAACAGAAAAATGAATACATAAAGATATGTAAATTATACAAAGAAGATTTCTCAAAATTTTTCCACTATTAGGGTGATACATGTATCTATCCATGAGCAACGGCACAATATCCTGACATCCTTGAGAAGTAGCATTCTTGTTATCAAAACTTTTCTTGACCTGGTTCTTTCCATTTTCTCAGGTTCTAAGGATTTGTAGCCCAATGGCAAAGATACAAATTACGACAGAAGTAGATTTGATGGAACTTAAAAAAAGGAACGATGGATTGTAGAAAAGAATAGCTTTTTTTTTTTACTCTTCTATTTCTTCTACCAAAACTTTTCTGAAATAATAATTAAGATCTCCTCTTGCCTCATCACAGGACTCTTTCTTCCACCCTGGTACAAAGAAATGCATGAAGCTTTGAGGTAACTGACATTCAGATTAAAGCAAAACTCCTCCATGAAGACTACATTCATAACAATGAAGAAAGGTAACAACTTATTGTAGAGCAATAATTATCTATAGTGGAAATTATCTAAAGCAATCCTACCAAGAATCATTCAGCACTAGAAAATTTGACACATGACATATTTCTGCCAACTGACTGTTGCCATATGTGAGCAAGCAAATGAGAAAAAAAAAAAAATCAGCATGCAAGATATGGGGAGGGAAACAGGAAAGAAATACAAAAGCAAGAAAGACAGAAATATTGGTCAAATCTTCATATGTTGGTATAGCAAAAGTAAGTCACTACTATTTGCAGCTGTGCTGATGTGCGCATTTATCAGACCAAGATACTGGGGTTAGAGATGTGCAGTTACAGAGCACAGACCTTGCACACACCACATGATCTGATTTAAGGCAGAGATGGTAACAGCCAGTCAGCAAAAATAACATGGTCATTTAGAGCTTGAAGTCTTATCATTTCTCTGATGATAATGTGAGCAATTTACTCCTGCCTCGCCTGGACTGTATTCTTAACGGTTCAGATGGAGGGAGAAAGAAATCTAGGTATAGTTTTTAAAGGCTTATACAAGGCGGAAAAGTGAAGAAACACTTCCTGAGAAAGAAACTCAGGCACTTGGGAAGCAGGATTTTTACTCACAGAAGATTTGCCCTTTCAAACAAGTGCAGTATCCATTAAGCTCATTCCCCTTTTAAACAACTCTTCTTTTTAATTACAGCTCAAATTATGTGGAAAAGGGATGACCTTTCAGAAGATAAAAACTTCAGCAAAATTTCTCCTTCTCCAACTGTCACACTAATCAATGCTGAAAGGCTTAAAAGCCTTAAAAATGTCTTACTAATTCCTCCGCTTCCAGATAGTTCACAATGAAAAACAGAAAACAGAGTCTAATGTATAGGAACACAGTTAACAAAGTAGAAAGGCTACTGTAATATTAACTAATACCTCCTATTTTAACATAAATTATATCATTATATCAAGGCTATTATAAACATACTTGAGGAGTCCTAAGCTTGTCTTAAATACTTTTATAATCATGAAGTGTAATAGAACAGGGAAACCAATATCCAATCTCAATCATGTGCTTTTCCATGACTGTGATCTTATATTTTGGTACTTTGGGGTCGAGCTCCTACTCTAACCTTAAAGGAAAAGGGGAGATGCAATAGCCTGAAGCAAATTAAATGACACTTCTGAAGTATTTGAACACGACTATTTTCCCTTAGGCTGCTTTATCTTTGAGAACCTTGAAAAAACACATTAACAGGAAGAGTCTGCTCCCGTTTTGCTGCTCAACAGGCAGATTACCTAAATATTATGTGCATACATAGCAGAGGATATGAACATCCCAAACAATGCTTTCACTCGGTTTGAAGTTTCCTCCTCTCTCCAATCACTGACAGAAACAGACAAGGAAAACCCCATCTCTCCCTTCTATTCTAAAGTCTTCAGTGTGTGTACTCTTATTTTCCTCATTTTAATTCTTCTCTTTGCTCTTCATCCTTTACCCCAGAAGTGAGGTTAACCTTGGCCAAAAAAAAATACTTAAATAAACTTCCCCCACAGATACAGGAATCTTTCCTCCCTCATACCGACTTCAGTTGCTAGAACAGAAAGAGTCAAAGAAAACATATACTCTGAAAATCAAAAAGCAGTCACTTCTAACCTTTGGGGTCCTGAATTAAGTCCCAGCTGAAATATCAAAATTTCTGTGGCAGTATGGCTGATTTATGAATACCATTGGTAAACAGAGCCCCTGAACTCCATGGGATCTTCCTCTGATACTCATAAGCATTTGGAGAGCTCTGAAGCATTATTGAAAGAAAAAACAAAATTTCTGAAATGTGTCAAATATGTTCTTTAGAAAACCTTCTTTTCTTTTTCATTTGAATTAAAATTTAGTTACCAAGTCAGAAAAATTAGGACACCAACAACTGAAATATTTTTTCAAATTTCAGGTTTAACAATGAATAAGCTAAATATATTTGGAACCTTTTTGATAATAGCAGTAATTTTCAGTTGCCTCCAAATAATTGCACACCAACAACCTACTTTCGCATTGTCACTGAACATTTTTTGGTTTCAGAAAGCAGCAGTAATACATATCCTGCTAGCCACAATACATAAATTTGTTTAGTGGCTGTTCTTCAAAAATAAGCTCAGTGGACTAACTGCTGCCAGCAAGCAAGCTGGCTAACTGTTCCGCATTAACTTTTCACTTGGAGGTAGCAAAAATGAGGTTTATATTAAGCTACTTCATACAAATGCACTTAAGCACTTAGTTGTAAAACTACACATTTTGTTCAAAGTACCACACAGATCCATTCAGAGCACCTCTCTCTGCTAATTCAAATACCAAAATCATTGAAAGTGTGAGCATATATTGCTTTTTTTAGACATTGCTCAGAAATAGGATAAACTAGCTTGCTTAATGCCCTGCATTACTAGAGCTATGCCATTTCTATATTTTTATTATTATTACTTCCATACCCTCACTCATTACCTGTATCTCTTGAGAGCATTTTGCCATGTAGATTCACCTTTCGTGTCTCCACAGGGAGATACCAGAAGGAACAGCTAAAGCATTTGCTCTCTATACCTACTTATTTTACATTAATCATCATATACATGTATCCGTTGTTGATAGCAATTTTTTAATCAGGACTCAATTCACAAGATTACTCATACCTTGTTTCTATAACTCTTCAACATAAACCTCAAAGATCTATCTCCATCACTGATAGAAAAAGTGCTCAGTAGGAATTAATACCCATAGGAGTGACAGACACCCTGATGACAAATACCTTTTTAAGCAAATAATAAGGAGTTTTAGTAATATCTTCCTTTTTCATTTGGAGAGAAAAGTTATTCCAAGGTCCTCTCTATACTCACTATAATTGATACAACAAGGATAATATGCTATCCATTGATCACAGACTGATGTAAGTCTTCCCAACATCCCCAACTTCAATAAAATATTTCTATATGAGACAAAATTATACACATGGCAAACTTAACAAGTCAGTATTTTTGCAAGAGTCCTTTTAAAGCAAAATAATGAAAGCTTATAATTTTTGACTACAAAAGAAAGAAAAAAAACCAACAAAACCAAACAAATAAAAAAGCTTTTACTTTTCCTACAAATTTATTTTATGCCACACCATACATAGCAAGGTATCTAATAAAAAGAACCTACAAGACCCTTTCCTCAAGCTTAGCTCTGTCATTAGAATTAAAGAAGACGTAAAATGAGCATCTGGCCTCATCTGTTTTTTCTTGCAGTCTAAAAAAAAAGAGAATATTAACATCTCAAACCTACAGTTAACAGTCAAAGAACGTTTATGATGAAACAATCCACCATGTGCATATATATGCACAACACTAAAAAAAACCCTGCTCCTCCTGCAAACAGCCACATATTTGCCCTGCTGTTTTGTGCCTAAATAAATGTAAAGCACGTAACATTGCCTTTAAAAATCCAGCTAATTACCATACTGTTGCTATAATTTTTTACATCAGTGAGAATACCCTTCTAGTGCTTGTTGTATATATATCAGCATTTTATTTTCCTGTTTCCCCTAGAGAAGCACTTAGCTTCCTTTGTTCCATTAGTTGTCTAATAAAGCAACAAAAAAGTAAACACAAGAGTCAAAGATATGAAAAACATTGTAGTAGACCAATAAAAACAAACGGGAAAATATATGAAGATGTAAAGTATATGAAATTACTCCTTAAAAACCAGAAAGCAAATATTAAGCATATTTACTTTGTCCCTTTAAATAGACTACATATGCTAACGAAAAAGAATTATTCACCAAGCAACCAAATCCAAACGCTAACTTAATAACAAGAAAATTTAATTATGTGCAGCAAGTTGCTTCTTCTTTGGTTGCTTAGTCATTTGGGTTTGTTTGGGCTTTTTTAAAATACAATCTAAGAATCACATGTATCTCTACAGATAATCAATCACCAAAATCCATCAAGAAATATGATGCCTATTGTGAAACCACACTGCAGTATCACACTTTCGTTCCCAGACAGTGATATGGGGCAGCAAGGTACTGACAGAAACTACCAAGCACTGGCATCAGTATTTGTGGCACTGACCACAAATAAA
The DNA here is from genome assembly GCA_013397865.1 of Struthidea cinerea. Lineage (NCBI taxonomy): Eukaryota > Metazoa > Chordata > Aves > Passeriformes > Corcoracidae > Struthidea > Struthidea cinerea. The sequence continues at coordinate 459,600 of VZTI01002117.1, read as the reverse complement.
TTTTAGTACTGTGAAACAACTGCAACAATTGGGAGTGTCTAATAGCACTCATACATAGCATTACACCACACAGTTTTCGTTTAAGTTTTCATCAGGTGTTTTACAGGGTTTTTTTCAATAGTCTGAGAGAGTACGTCATTTTCGTTCTTAGGTCAGTTCTACCTTGAAATCACTACAACCCATAAGAACTTTGCACATATACCAGTAGAACCTTTCACAATCACCAGCACTTCTGGTGATTTTTTTCCCACCAGACAGTGCTGTATAACAGTTAATACTACAAGTCCACGAGCATGCAACTAACTTTCCATACCAAGTTTCTCAAATAAATGTAACTTCACTTTCTAGGAAAAAAGTCTTAATGAAGACAAATTGACTGTTTACAGTTTCAAACATTTCAATGAAAATCATCAGATCTGCTGAAAATAATTAACGTTACATCAAAAAGTCCACATTTTATAAGAAAACTATACAGAAATCCCACTGGATAAGGCTATTTGCTATCTAGAAACTGATTGCTTTCTACACACGTTCAATTTAAAAGCTACTTTCATCTTCTGCTGAATTCATCAATAGCCCTACAGAACCTGAAACAATTTCTTATCAACACAAAACTTTCCCAAGTTACTCAAAAAACATACAAATCTAGTTCAGAATAGTGTCTTCAGAGTAGCAGCTCTAGCTGAATGCAAGCACATGAACTATGGGAGTTGGCTGCTGAAAGACACCTGGCCCGCAGTTCATGATGTTCAAGTTACGTTTCATATAGTTAGTGCTCCCCTAGGATATAAAAAATTGTGGTCATGCTCTTGATTTCTGCTGTTCTTGATTAGTTATTGCTTATTCTTCAGCAAGTTATTGGGAAAGATCTACAACAAAAAAAACATCTGCAGAAGAACATGTAAGTTTACAAACAAGGCAAATTTTGACAGTTCATGTACTGTAAGGCAGGGTTCAAAATAAACTGCTGATTTGGGTGTTACAGGAATGTTTAACTCTAAAAGAGCTAGGTCACAGGAAGGAGTGAATGGCTTGTATCCAGACACAAAGGAAATATAGAATTTTCAGGCACAGAAGAGTACACTACAAAGATGGGATACCCAGTTGAAGCCGCAGAAACTGAGTGCCATCTTGAAATCGAACACAATCTTACTTTTAGCTTTACTGTTTAACATAAAATTTTGAAACATGTCCAAATAAGATAAACTACATTAACTTCTGAAAAGATTTTGGGTTTCTTGATGTATATTCCTCTTGAATAAACCTTAAAATATTGAAAAGAATAGTGTTTGCTCAGGATAGTTACACCTGCAAATAACAATCTAGAAATTAATCTACATGTTTTTACACACCAGATCTGATATTTACTGGCACCAGCATTATCTGCTCCTGCACAGCAGATCCCTCCACAAATTGTATGATTTGGATACTTTTACTGCATTAGTAATGAGAAACTTAATTTAAAAGAAGGTTGCAAGTTTCAGTGCTCAAAAAACCCTGTGGATTTCACATTTTCTTAAAAAAAGAACCAAATATCAGACACTACAGCAGCTTGACAGTTTATCATATTTCCTTTCTTTTGTGTATGAAATGTGAATTAGGCTGTCAAAGTAACTGGTGCTACAATTAATCTTTCCAAAGTAGCAGAGCTTAACTTTCTGAAACATCAAAGTAATACTGTGGTATCAAACCCACCAATAAGGCATTACCTACGCCAAAAGCAAACAATTCAACCATTTCACCTGTTAAAAAACAACCCGACACTATTGGAATGAACAGCGAAAAAAGAAACTTGCCAGCTAGTAACAATCTTAACACAAAGTAACAATCTCACTTCATGGAATCACAGCAAGTGATTTCACAGGAAGGCTGCTCACAGGCTTACATCAGCCACAAGCCTAAACTCTTTGCTGGACAGAACACAGAGCACTCAAGATGTGAGAAATTCAAATTCAGTATGCAGAAATCAGTTCCAGCAGTGATTAACTACGATGACTACACTGTCAGTTTGGTTCAACTTAGGAATCCAGTGTCAGAACCCATCTAAAACTGATACCAACCTATCAAAGTATTGGTCAGAGGTGCTGGACTAAAATTGAATCTTTATAGTTAAATGCTATATTAACAAATCAGTACACCTGACCATTTCATCATTGATATTTCAGGATGCACTAAACATGTTCAAACATTAACAATTATTGTGAAAATTAAGACTTGGCACTCAGTCTTATTTTCATCACCTTATTAAATGATTTAAGGAAACAAGCAAGCTATTTTTAGTGTAGTAAAATACAGACTGCTAGAAATTAAGCAGGAGTCTAATCTAGTAAAAGAATCAGATAAATTCCACTTCTCCATATATACACATACAGTAGGCTGCCCCTTCAGGGTAACTAGACATCCATGAGGTAAAAACTCTGGGTACTCAAATGCCTTTCAATTAATATTTTCTCACAAATTGTGTTGTTCCATTCTCAGAAGAAATCATGAAACAATACTAATGTGATCATAAACCAGCAATTTTTCTTTAGAAACCCTCTAAATTGTTCTTAAGCTTTCTCCCCAGAATGCTGATTTAATTGCTGCGTGCAAGAAACTAAATAGAGAGAAAACAACATAATTGAGCAATGACAATGAACTAGGTGAGAAACAGTAAATCAAAGGATAATATGGAATAATTATTTCGTATTTGTGTTATTTTTTTAACTTTAAAGCAAAGGTTATCGGGGTGGTGCAATACTATTTAGTATTAAGCAAAACGCTTAAGTATTCTGCTGTTTCATAAGACTTCACATAGTTTCCTCAAACTTTTCTCAGAAAGCTAATACATAAGAGTTTGAAGATTTCAGGATTCTTCCCTGTCCTACAAATCATCTTGGCAACAGAGATACCAGCCAGCCACTACAAATACCTGTTCTAACACCTCAAGCCAAAAATCGCTCAGAACAGCAATACACAGCTAAATAACAGTATCAAGTCCTTAACTAATTTTACACTGTTGGAGTGAAGCCCTTAACCTCCTTTAAATCCCCTATAACTCGATTATTTCTTAAACCCTTTCCCCAGTGAACAACCTGCACTTTTAACAAGACATTTTCCCTGCTAAACTGTCCTGGTTTATAATAGAAATTAGGTACATAATTCCTTCTAAATTAAAAATAAATAAATAAATAAATAGATCCCACCAAATGACAAAAATACAAAAGTACCTGTATTTTGAAAAGCAGAAGGCATTATCTAAGACTCACAGTCAAATTTCACAGTACACACACACAAATAAAACAGATTCTTGTTATAGATATTTAACTTAAGCAAGCGCACCATTCATTCAAATCAGTCTTTAAGAAACTTAAAACTTGCAGGAGGAAAGCAGGAAGACTTCCAGATTCATACAGTCTACTTGTCAGAAAGGACAAAAATAGAATGAGAAAAATTCTTCTAAATTCATGACCTAAGTGATAAGATCTGGAATTCTGATCTGAACTGATACTCAAGTTTTTTAGATAAGAAGTTCTATTTCTGATACAATGCAACTGTACTGCCCAGCTTCCCACTAATCCACACTCAGGGAGGGCAGGGAGTTTACATGCTCACTAACTCCACCCCCCGGGGATGGCTGGTGCTGTTGACATTCAGTTTCAGAGTTTAGAGTCTCAAGCATTTAACTGTTTAACACAGGAGTGATCTTGATTATTTAGATCCAGGTTGAAAAAGGAAGAAGTTCTTTCTTCACCCATTCTTCCAGTTCTCTCATAGCAAATACATAAAAATAAACTGGTGTAGAAAGGGCATAAAATTACTGGTTCTTGCCTGGAGACTCCAAGCAATGCTAACAATTGAGATGTTTATGGGATTGACCAGGGACTTGAACCTGTTGTAAAGGCTGAATAGACAGAGACATTTATCACTGTGACCAGCGTCAAAGAAATCCAAGAAAGTACATGCTGCAAATCCTTACAGCTGATATAACAGCAATAAAATTTTGACTTTCATTTCATCATACCCTCATTTCTAATTTTCTTGTGAATGTCATAAAAGGAAAGTGATGTGAAGTATTTTTATTTCAGTGAAAATATTTAAACATGAACAACCTATTGTGTTGCCTAGTCAAGGAGGGAAATAGCAAATAGCTTAGCAGATTTGTGAATAAAGATGAGGGAAAAAATACAAATGTTAGAAACATCAAATTATCCAGTAACTTTTTAAGAAAATAAATCTTGGGTATAACAGAACTTTACTTAAGATGAGCGAAATAAGCAGGATATACCATAATATGGACAGAGATTAAATACAGACTTCAAAAAATTTAGTTATATGGCGGTATTTCTTACCTAGGTTTTGACTTGTTCTGCCTCCAGATTTGTACCTGGACATCTAAGAATTAACGACACCAGGTGATCAGTCTACTCTAGCACCAAATGAAAAAAACAGCTATTGTGTAAATCCATTCCGGTACTTTGCTTTGCCATCAACCCTGTGATTTCCCACAGAATTAAGCCACCCAACAGATGCTTTAATACCTCTGACAAAATAGGTTACTCAGCTTTAGTTTTTCACGGTATTATTATCTATAAAAATGGCCTGATACAGGATGAAAACCTTGCCTCAGAAATATTGTCTTGCTACGCGCTCTGCAGCATTTTAATGCTTGTCTGATTTTATTTATTTCTACTTCATAATTGTCACCCTCCAATTTACTTGACTTTCTGTACTGTTTTGCACAGTGCAACACGTGATTCAGCTAAAGGGGTAAGCAGAGCGATCATACAAGATGCAATTCACTGTAGAAGCCGGCCATGTAAAGGCAGCACGGAGGCACCTACCTACAATTCCATGAAGCGATGCAGCAAATGAATCAGACTTTAAATACACAAACAGAAATCCTTGAAGATGAATTAGACAAAATGAAACACTTTGATTCACATCAGTGAAACTGAAAGATTGTTTCCTACCCGCACCTCACGAAGGCTGAAGAGGGGAGGCAGGGGGGAAGAGCCGCAGAATAAAAAACAAGTAACAACTTATCCAGGAAAATAAAATCCCCATTCAAATACAGTAACTTAACAAAATAGAGAACAATGTTTTCATTGTACTCCATAAGTAGCAACGAACTTGGAATTCTCTCATACCTAATAAAGCAAAAAGAAAAAAAAATTGAATAAAAAACCTCCACACGACAGTCTTGGTATTTATGCTAATTTATTGGATGACTTAGTTTTTTCTCCATTCCAAGTATGCTTTCTTTCCATTTTTCAAAGATGCAAAATATATCCAGAAGTCTGTTTTGTAGACCAAATGGCCAAATAGTGATTTAAAATAAGCAGACTAGCATAATTCCACCTCTCACCAACATCAGTGAACATATCCTCTGTGACCTCGATTAGACAAGACTCCCAGCAAACCAGGTTCAGATCCAGTCTAATACAACATGATCCCAGAGAAATCCACAGTGAAGATTTGATAAAATGGGGAAAAGAAAACAATCCTAAATCTTCAAGCAGAAGCATTTCACTTCCTGCAAAACTCTTTAAAAACACACTATTTGAACGATTTCCTTTAACAATGCAGACCATATAGGGTTAGCTGACTACACATCACTGATGCTTTTCAAATTTGAAATTATAATTAATTCAGCATTATGAAGATTATTTTCTTTTCTTCCATCAATCAACCACTTCTCTTGATAAACCCAAGACATAAAATAATACATCACAATGTCTTTTGTTTCATCCTTATGCTTGATTACTCTTGGCAGGTTTTTTGGTCTAATGAGCAAGCTGTGTGGCTACAGCTACCTAAATTAAAACAACTGAAAAAATCATTTGTCAAATCTGAAAATACATCTACTTCATTTTCAAACTTAAATTTGTTTTATTGCAGTGTAAATGAATGATGCACATGGACATATGTTAACTCAGTTGTATAAATACTGTAAAAACTTTTACAGCTATAGAAATTTTAGCTTCAACTAGTACTTTCTGTTGGTAATGAAAATATCTTTCTGATGTAACTAAGCAAGGGTAGGATCCGTGTATGTGGGAATTAAGCATGTGCAAATTACTAACATTTATCTGCATAAGAATAAAAAGCATAGATATCTGTGAAAAAAGCAGCACTATACAGATACCACTAACCAGACGAACTTTTTATACTAATAACATTTGACAGCAACTTACAACATTTTAGGGAAAAGATTTCCTAACATTCATGCTGTTGAATAGTCCAACTACACTCAAACTGGGCTGGAAAGCCACGGTCCAACTGTGAAAAAAAATTCAATTATTTTCCAGCTAAAGGAATATCTGTTTGACAAAAAAGATCTTTTTACAACCTAAACTATGTAAGATGCTATCACATTTTACAACCAGATAAGCACTGTTAGAATCAAACATCAGCTTCGCTTCACAGAATAGTTTCTCACATTTTCTTTAAGTATTATTTTTGTAACTTCTCCCACCTTTCTTGGAGAAGCTAGAGTTCAAACAAACATTTTCTTGACAATCCCTACATGTTTGTAGCAATACTTGCCTTGTTCTTATGTGATATTTATAGGCATGTAAAAAAAGAGGTAGTTCTTCCAGTCAGTGAACTGAAACTATTGCAGATAACTGCCTCGCAAATCTAAGATATGAATTCAGAATTATTATTTTATTCTGCACACCACAAACATTGTTAAACCCATGTCACTTTCAGTATATATCCAAAAACGATCTGCAATCAATGGGATATGAAACAGTAAGATAAAACTGCAGACATGGTGAGGATGGACCTATAAAACACTCCTCACACTCTATGAGGTACTTTGCTCCTCAGAATGAGGGATAGGCAGCGTAAAATCACTTTACATTTTTACTGATCTGAGGTACCAGTTAGCATAAGAGTGTGTGTGCCCTCACACACACAAGGCATGATTCATTTACTATTAAAAAAAAAAAAAAAAAAAAAAAAAAACCACACCAAAACAAAACCCACACAACATCACAACATCTCGATTTTTCCATGTGCTGGACATCAAATACTCTATAATATTAGTACTTTAGAATCTTCTGGGGGAAAAATGTTATTGTCTTCCAATGAGTTATGTTACTCAAAAATGTCTTCTGTTTACAGAAGCTGTGCTACAATCCAAATCTAGAAAACTTGGAGGAAAAAAGTGATAGTTTCATATGCGCTAAGAAACTATCATTTTTACATGGGAATGAAAAAAGAGAGGAATTGTAAACATTTGGCCTATGTAAAAAGTATGCAAAGACAGAAAGGTACGGTAGCTTTTATCCAAACCACAGCTCTACTACTGTATAGAACCCAGTTTATAAATACGCATTCAGTCCTAGTGAAGAACATTGAAATGTTTGAGGTTTTAAATGTCTATATTCTTCAATCTGCAGTAAAAATCTATGCAGTTAATTCTACTTCTGCATATGCCTCCCTCTCCATCTTTACGAGACTACACCCGCAGATCTCAGAGAGAAATCCATGATTCATAATCATGTTACACTTAACTTGGCTAAGGCGTTACTTACAGTAACTACGAGGCAGTCTTGGGCATATATCCCTGCCTGCTTTGAGAGGGTATTTTCTTTTGAGGAACCCATGAATATCAGTGGATATCACAGATGAAACCAACTGCCTCTTTTTCTAACACACTTGACTCTTTTTCGTAATAGCATGAAGAGATTCTGTCCACTCATGCCCCAAGTACCAGATTTCATCAAAACAGGACCTTGTAACCTCCTACCAAGAATTCCTGAGTAAAGTTAGATATGTACACCTGTAAAAATAAGCACCTGTATGAAAAATTGAACAGTTTAGCAGTTTAGGAGAGAAATGCTAGATTTAATAAGATTTTAAAAAATAGTTATGCACTTAGTGCGCTTTAATCCAGTTCACATATGAAATATTGTGCACTATTTGCAACACAGTGAGCAGTCTGACAGCCCTTTGCTGGCTTTAAACCCTAAGACCTCTTCACATTCACATTTTTTGTTCCTGGATGTTGGAAACAAGACTGCCTACCTAATTCTTAGTATGCTTAAAGACTCGAACATCAGATCAAGACAGAGAATATGTATCTTGGTGATTATCTTGATGAAAATTCTGAGGCCATTTCTCTGTCTTCCTTAAGATTTGAATTGCCTTGCATTCCAACATCATTTGTGATTTTTCACATAAAAGCAATTGGCTTTTATTGACAATGCACACAAGAAAATTCTGTGAAAACGGTAGAACAGAAATCCTTTTAAACAGCAAATTAGCATAAGAAAAATCAAGCACTCATTCCAGTCATTTCGTATTTGGGCCAAAGAAGGAAATGCTTCCAGATCAGATCAATATGAATTTAAATGGTATTCTTCCTTATTCTTCTGGAAAACAGCATAAATCTGTTGCCTAGATCATCTGGGAATACTGCAGCTAGTTAACTCCCTCACAGTGCAGGCCTTAGCATGCAAACCTTAATCTATGCCAGTAGCGCACAAAGATTCCCAAAACCTGAAATGCTTTTGCCAAAGTAGAATTTTTGTGTGTAATATAATCTGTCAGGATAAAAATAAATAAGCCACGATGTACAGGCAAGTACATTGTCAAATCCAATGGTCTACTCTGGCCCTAAACTTTATGAATAGAAAGAGTTCTCAGAGCTTGATGCGGACTTCTTAAATCTGACCAAAGTGGTTAAGTTACTCTTTCACAAAAGGCCGGATGGGCACTTTCTACAATGGATTCTTGTCACTGCTGCTTTACCTACCAATCAATTGATCTCACTTGTAAGAATCACTGTTTGGGTTTTCTCCTGAAGTGATGTTCCAGTCACCAATACAAGCCCTGCCAAAACCTCAAACATATATGCATCATTAAATATAGATCCCCACACTCTTCATATTAATAACTTCCCTCTGTTTTAATGAATAGCTGGTAAAACACAGACCATTTTTCACATGCAGTAGCATAGAACAAGGAGTAAGTTCTGCACTTCTCACTGCTATGCTACAAAGATTTAACAACTGGAATGAATTTCATCATCAAGAGCAAGCTCAAAAATGTCACAGGAGTTTGTTTTCAGCTACATGTAGGCCCCAGTGTAAGTGCACTACATAAAATTGCTTGATGACTTGCAGACTTTTTTAGAGAGATATTGAACAAGCTGCAAACTGACAGTCTCTTCTGAGTCCATGATTATGTATCACATTAGAAAATAAAAAATTAGTTCATAAAAATTTTCTGCAGCAAAGTATCAAGCACTGGATAGTCTGTAATAACAATATATTAAGATAATACTTTCTGGAAGGGGTAAAATACCAGAAAGTTTGAATGATTTAAATCTTTCAAACCCATTCTCTTATTGTGTTCTGTTAAAGCAGCCACTTACACAGATAATAACAGAGGAGTGAAATCACATCCTCATTGTAATGTGAAAGCTTTGTCATGGGTTATAATTTCATTTTAGCTCTCCTTGTGTCCTGTCCAAGGTTGCTACCTTACACTACAGCACCTTTTTTAGGTGCATCATTAATTCCTACATAATCTTCCCTCTATAATCTATCAATGTGAAACGGGACTTTAAAAGTGAAAAATCATTAAAAAAAAAAATCTAACAAATAACTAAGGATTGTTCAAATTAGGTAAAAATGACCAGTGAAGCTCTGAACACTGATATTACTATACACTAACTTTTCCCTTTCAGAAATCAAATTTCAAGAAATATGAGAACTACAAAAACTTTAAATACAATCCACTATGCCAGCACTTACTAGCATTGCCTCCATAGTATTTGTTTCTAAAGCAAACAGGCAAGATTTTTAACACTAAGCATAGTGGGACTTACAGATGCAGAAAAGGAAATTCTCTATGCCTATTAACTCTCTATGCCTACGTCTCTAAGACATTAAAATATGTCAAGACAAATAGGATAATAGAAAAACAACAAACAATAGGAGAAACACCATTGCAAAATCAGTATCAAAAATTGTAAAAAGGTCTACATTAGAAAAATTAACACAAAACAGAACTACAGATATATTACTGAAGTACTATTTCAATACTGATAGAAATATGATAGAAATACCTTCGTTAGAATAAAAATTTCCTTACGCTTGAATACATGGGAGTTGGTCTAAAGCTAGGTTCCAAAAAAGTAACCAGCTGCTGAAAGATTTTTTTATTTCCTTCAGCATATATTGAGGGGAAGGGAGGGGATGCAGGACAACACGGACACACCAGGAGTCATGACAACATGGACATGACACAGACTGCTCCAACTCAGTTGAAGGAGTTACACTCAGAAACTGGCCAACACTTGCAAACATACTAATCCAAGCTATTATTTCTCTTTTCTGCAGCTAATTACATCAAATGCTTTAATATTATGAATTAATTGAAACAGAGGAGATAGGAAAAAAGAATTAATGGTGTCAGTCTAAGAATACTCTAATGCTGCTCAATCTGCTGTTCCCTACATTCTGCCACCCCTTACAAAACCTCGACATTTTTCCTTTCTGATTGTAAAGCCAAGATAGCCTATGCAGTTTCTGTTACTGTTTCCATCTATTTGTGTATTACAAAGCTATTTATACTACACTATAATAAGCACAGATGGCTAGAGTCAATCCCAATAAGACTTAATGGAAAGACAAGAGAAGACTGGGTATCCATAGCCTCTAAATAACCTACAGCATATAAAATAAAGATTATTCTTCAGAGAAAGGAGATAAAGATAAGATGAAACAATGTTATCAGCTTTACTTTAGATTATGAGGGCAATCTAAGGAAAAGCACATTACCATTTACTTAACCTCTAAACGTTAGCTATATAAAGAGCTTCCAAGTTAAAGCCTTCCAAGAGACATTTAAGAGTTCAATATTAACAATAGTTTGAGATTAGTAGACTCGTCCTTTTCAGACAAAAAATATTTGTCACTAGAAACAGGCAGCAAAAACAGACCGTAGGAAAAGTAAAGTGAAAGAAAAAAGGAATCCATACTTGTGAATGAATTAAAAGCACACATAAAAATTAGAAGCCTTTGTCAATAGTATAGAAGAAAGGAAAAATTAAGATTTCCATTACTCTTTCCCATTATAATTTGTCACGTTCCATTTAGAAGTTATGAACAATAGCTTCTTAAATTTCCTTAATTAATTAAAATTAATACAAATTCCTAGCACTTTCCCATATTTTACAGTTTAAAAAAGAGCAGTCAAGTTCTTATTAGTTTCATTTCAAAGGCAGTAAATACAGGTGAAGGTACAAAACACTTATTCTTTTTGTCAGACCTCCTAGGCTTCAAAATTTTTCCTCCTTCATCATATTACTAAACTCAGATCATATAAAGTAAGTCATGAAAAAAAGTGACTGATACTAATTTAGAAGTGCCAGTAAGTTTCAGCTAACAGGCTGGCACGTGGAAAAGATTCAACACCTTATTTGCAAAAGTAACTTTATGTTAACTGCAAGTTCTTGGTTTAATTTAGGCTTAAGGCAACATAAGAAGAAGCTAATCTTTCATGTTTTGCAATTCCATTTTCTCCTGATGTCATGATCATGACGTATGTCATAAAAGAGCTGCCATACCCAATAATAAGGTTTTTCACCATGAAGCATAAAAAGTACCGGAGAAATAAGACCCCCAAATCTTTTTTCACAACTTATGAGTTAACATGAGTAGAAAAAAGACAATGAGTGCTGCACTATTCAATCCTAAATACTGACTTCCTCTAAAGTACATTTAGGATCTTCTAAAAACTAGGAGGGCTTCTTGTCCAATGCAAATAACTTGTTGAACAGAAGTCCTCCTCCTCTTCAAGTAAAGTTACTGGTACTCCACTCTGGAAGCATGAAAACCTTCCAAGTATTTACATGGTAATCCCACAATGAAGTGCAAAGAACTTGTGATGAATCCTTTTTAAAAGAGCCTTTGGCTTGCTCAGTTGTATAAAGCTGTAATTGCGATCCACAGTTGGACAGGGATGTTCTGCTCACAACAGTAACGCACAGTCGGCATGGAGCTTAGCTGAGGGGCAGTGTTTGTCTCTGACAAGCCTTAAACCTCCAAAACAGACAAGGGAATAATGAATGCTGGCTATTACTGAATTGATATGGAGACCTACTATTTGATTTATCTCCTTTCCAAACACAGAGGTTTAGCTTTCACTAACGTTGGAAAAACATGCTCTTTAAATACTTCCAAAAGACTCCTCTGGGAAGCCCACATGACCTGCCCAAATTTGCCACATCTTGTAGAAGGCAATACATTTGATGGTCAGTGTGAGAACAGCCCACAGCAAAGCAGAGTAAAAAGGAGTACTGCCAGTGCAAACTTCCTCTTCGTAGCTGATTGGTTTTAAGATCTGTTCAATTTTCTTCCACCTTCTTTACCTTAGATAAGTGTATTAACATGGTGGGATGATAGTTAACACTGTAGTAGGATGCAGCTCATTACAATGATCAACCAATCCTATTATTTCATGGCAATACCATGACAGTTGAGTTGTGGAGTTAATTTACCAACTTAAATTTGGAAATAATCACCTAAATTATGACCTCGGAAAAGGAAAAGTATAAACCACTAACAAGCAAGTTAGAACCCAAAAATCTCTCTTCCAACAGCAAGTAAAATTTACCATACCAAATACAGTCTTTTTAATGAACACAAATGCACAAGGCACTGTTTACAAATATCAGTTATTAAAATGAGTTACTCTATAGAATGCTGTTTCATTGAATTTTAAAGAAATAAAAATTAAAATTTCTGAAAAGAAAGTCTGAAAGATTTTCAGATAGTGATACAATAGACAGCTATGCCATTTTGTCCAACTGACTGTAAAGATGATATAAAAAGACAAAGTGATTTTAAATTACAAAGCCATTGTGTTTTGCTCTACGATTAGAAACACCACTACTATTTGGAAAGTAATCAGAAAGAGAAAAATAATTCCTTTATTCCTATATTCTCTTTTTCTCCACAGATTTACAGCATTATGAGTAATGAAGGCTTGCTAGATAAGATTTAGGATGTCCAAAGTAGGAGAGTATAAATGCAATGCTATTTCTCGATCACATTTTTCAAAAAGAATAATCTTTATTTCAGACAAACTGCAGTATATATATGTATTTTTCAAATGTCTAGTGCAATCATCATAGATAAAACCATTACCACAAAGCATTATCAATATAACAAAATATGAATGAAGATGATACCCCTTACAGCATCTACTGAAAAGCCTCAATTCCCAAGCTTGAAATAAACAGAGGATACATTCCCATGGGCTAGGACCTCCCAGCATTGTGACACCACTGGCTGCTGAAGCAGCCTCACAAGGCAGCTTGGAAAACCTTAATAAACACATCAACCCTGAGACTTATTTTAGTGACAGATATGAACAGTTGCAGCTACTCAGCAACTGGACTGCAGCAGCACTAAGACTGGGTTAAAAACTCCTCCTCTCCAGCTACTTCAGGCTGGTAAATGTACCCTTGTATAGAACCCAAAATGTTTGACTTGCACATACAACTTAAGGGAGGGGATTTTTGGCATATCCCATCTCCCCCATCTTTAAGATAGAAAGTCTCCTATTCAAAAGTAAGACCATTCTCAATTTTTGCACAAGAAAAAGATGCGGGAACGTAGGTAGCCTCTAACACACATCTAGTTTCCCACTGTTACACATTAAGGCACAGTTCTTGCCTAGACCTATTTCATTATTTTCAACAGATTTGTCAGAATGATCAAGACCTTTCAAAAGAATTGAAGAGTCGGTTACAGTTCTGCCTGTGCAAAGTACTGAAAAGATCTTAGCTAGTAATCCTACATTAATAACACTTACTGACAAAACTGACATTTTAGAGGACATTAAGAGAGCTAGGTTTGGGGGTTGGCTTGGTTTTTGGTTTTTTATGAATAAAATATCATATCCTTGTTTATTGAGCTCTGTAAGGGTTCCCTTTCTGAATGACTGTGTTCTTTCTCACTGTGATCTAAAACTCTTAAGAAACTGAGCCAATGAGCCAGAAGTCAGGGTCATTATCTTTCACATTAATCAGTCCTGTCAGTTAAGTCTTAAGTTAAGCCTTTAAATACTTCTTTTCACACCAGAATTCCATCTCACCCTTACATCTGTAGGGTACTTAAAGGCTGCAAAAAATATCCTACTCTGACCAGAGAATTAAATTACAAACACAGGCCTTGCATACCTTGATTTTAACTCTGCAAGACAGTTACCCCCACATATGTTTCAAATGCTGTTGTCCTGCTCTTTAACTGGAGCCCACATCTGAATCACTAATGACATTGCTAACCTCAATTTCAAAACCAACAAATAATAGTCACACAAGCAAATTTACTAATTGTACAAAAATGCAGGATGTTAAAACTTCTCCACCATGTTATATTTAACTATGATAACTGATAAGTGATCATACAAGATATTTTTCTCATGCATTCTTGTACAGGTAGATTAACACAATTTTGGGGGTTTTTACAGTTATATGTTTTGAATTACTAAAAACTATCCATGCTTTAAAGGGAGAGCCTTGTGAAGTATTGGGACCATCCATAAATATTCCAGACTGGGTACCAATCAATAGGACGTAAGGATTCTGCATAAGAAATAAAAGCATACTCTTCACTGAAGTACCAGCCTTATAACACACAGTGTAAAAATAAGCCAGCATATTTGCAAATTGCCTCAGAAGAATCAGTATGCAGTACTTCCTCAAAGCAGTCACTCTTAAAACCCTTGGGGACACCTACTTGTCACAGAATAAATTATCTGGCTAATATCCAATATTACAGTACATGTCAGTGGGCACCCAGGAGACAGGCATTAGAGAGCACTTAGCTTCCTCAGCCTTGCAGGTTAGTCCTTACATAAATGACTTTGCCCAATTACAAAACATAACTGATGTACTTATTTCAGAGTTTTCTAGCAGCAGCCTTCAATCCTAGAACATTTCTATAGCACCAGATTTTGGCTTTTTTTCTTTTTTTCCAAAATCACAGGTCCCAAAGCACATCACACTGAACAGGTATTTTTCACATGAACCTAAGCTTTTTTTTAAGATATTCAAGGCAAAAAAAAAAAAAAAAATCTGACTACTGACTGGAAGTGTTCTCAAACACTAGAATTATGCTGTTTAATAAAAACTACTGGGAAAATAAGTTCTCCCACAAGTTTAGTAGTTCTTTCCTAGTTGCTTAAGATAAATAGCCAAGTTTGCATCCCACATACAACACAGACATAAAGGTTGAAAATACACGCATCACAGGTCACTCCAGGTCTCAGAAAAATAAGAGACTTCTTGGAGACTTTTACTTCCGTTTGCTACAGCAAACCACAGTCACCAGCAAGCTGAAGAACAAGAAGAAACCTGTTGCCTCTGAAGTTGCAAACCTAATCAATGCTTTACACCAAACCAAAGAAATCCAGTAGGCGAAACAGTAAAGAAAACAGAAAATTATTTTGCATGGTTGGAATTCGGATTTCTAAAAGCGACACCAAGGGACGCAGGATACCGGATGATTAAAGAGAATCTTTTCCACTGACAGAAATGTGAACGACTTTTGAAAACTGGTTGTGTTTCATTCAACTTGGCAGCAAACACAGCCCGAACTAGGCGCACAGGCGAAGCCCGCTGAGGACAGAGCCACCTTACAGCGGCAGGTTTCGTAACTGATGAGATTCGGGTCAGGCTGGGGCTGCTGCTCCTGGGCTCCGAGCACGGCGCACCGGACACCGCGCACCCACCGCGCTGAAGCCCCGCACCCCTGACACGGCAACCCCCGGCCGTGAGCGCTGCCCCTACTCCCCCGCCCG
>VZTI01002117.1:431321-442673 GCA_013397865.1 Struthidea cinerea | reverse complement strand
CGCCGGGAACCGCGCGGGGCCGGGAGCAGCCGCGCCGCGCCCCGCCTGGCCCCGCAGCAGCCGCGCTGTGCCGCCGCCTCCTCCAGGTGGGGGTGGGTGCCGTTGGAACTTCGCTACAGCTGCGCTGGCACCTCGCACCCCGAGTTAGATGGGCGAAAACCCCTAGGAGGACACGATCCTTCAAAACTCACAGTCATGTCATGATAGAACTTCCCGTGCCTTCGGGGCAAGGAGAGACACAAGCTCGCGGATCGCCTGAGCGCTGATGGAGGCACATTGTGATGCCGCCTGCCCGCGTTATCCCCTTTTGTAAGGATCGTACACTCTTTCCCCTCTTTCTGGCTTTTGTCTTTTAAGCAGCAAAAGAATGCTAACGCAAAGCCCTCAATGACATTTGGTTGCTTTCCCGAATTAGTAAAATTTAATTCAGAATTGAGCAAGGTGCATAAATAGTTCAATTACCTTTCCAGCATAGCTGCCTCCATATTTAATTCTAACTTCCATCTGCCATCCTGTTGACCTAATTAATCTAATTTTTAATGTTAGCTTTATTCCCTAGACTTGAGTAACACTCTGCGTTTTAGGTTTGTATTAGCTGCGTGTTGCAAGGTTTCGGTAGAGGGAGTAGGGCAGAGACTGCGGGGTGGCCTCTGTGGGAAGGGGTGTGGCGCTCTCCCGTTTTGGGAACAGCTGGCTCCTGCCAGCCCCACAGTGGAGGCATTGCGGCCACAGCTAAGCCCTTCGGCAAAGCTAGCGGTGCCGCGGTGGAAGCATAGCCACGAAAGGGCAGAAAACGCGGTGCGGAGAGAGGAAGTGGGAACAGAAACGGTGAGAAAGAACAGAGAACACCGAGGTCAGAGAGAGATGAGAAGACGCTGTTCGTGGCAGAGAACTGCAGATCCTGGGAGACCCGTGCCAGAGCAAAGTAATATACCCAAGGAAACTGTGGCAAGCCCAGACCAGAGCACATTTTCCTTAAGAACTGCAGCCCATGGAAAAGCCATGCCAGAGCAGAGGAAAAGTGTGAGAAGGAACGAGCAGCGAAGAGAAACTGTTACATACTGACTGTACGTGCCCTCAATTCTCTCTGTGCTCGTCGGGGAGAGAGGAGTCTGGAATGAAGCTGAGCCTGGGAAAAGAGGGGAAAAAAGCTGTTGTTTTAACGTGTGTCTTCTTCGTCACCACTACTCAAACTAGCTATTACACTTTTATTTTAATTGGCAATAAATCTTCTCCCAGTCAAGTTTGTTTTGTCTGCAACAGTAATCGGTAAACACTATTCCTGTTTTTACGTCAACCCATGAGCCCTCTCGCTCCAGTTCTTTCTCCGCTTGTCCTGCTGGGGAGAGGGGCTGTGAGCAGCTGGGTGAACATTTGGCTGTTAGCCAAGGCTAACCCACCACGAGGTTGCCAAGTATGTTAAGAACACAACACTCCCAGTGTGGTTGCTGAAAGTATTTTCTGTGGTAAAATATGAGTTACTTTCAGGCTTGGAACTATGGTCAAGTCCATCAAGAGATTCTCTGATGGCAGAAAAATGCCACTTCATGCAAAAAGAGAAGTGATTATGAGATTGCCACTGATCTAAGCAAGTTTTGATTTTGGTCATAAACTGTAACTACAGACAGATAGTAAAATATTAATTAAATCCAATAACCTACATCATACACTACATAATACATGCCATTTTGTTCCTCAACTTGTATCACTAAAATCAATGAAAATCCTGTCACCCATATGACAGATAGAGGGGATGATTGCCAGGTTAGGATTTATGTGCCTGACTCTAAAAATGCTACCTATCCAGAATGACATTATATTCTATAATAAATGAATCATAAAATTCAAAGCAAAGGGATAGAGGGACTGCACAGAGGCTAAATAAGAATCAATAAAACAGTCATGTTATTCTCAGGGTGGGTTATAGAGTCAGCCCTTTATGGAATCATTCTCTGACAATCCAGTTTGTATTTGTCAGTCTTAATGTTAATTTCCTACAAATTGCTTTGCCCTTTGGCAAAGAAGAAATTTCTCTATAAAGCTAATGGGTTTGGTTTTTTTTTTTAAGAATTACTTATTTAAACTTTTTTAACAGCATTCCAATTCCTGAATTTGTGTTTTCACTTACCCAGCAACCAAGGTAATCTATTTTGGTTTTGGTGTGTTTCATCTGTGTTTGACAATTTCATCCAGATAATATTAGTTAGTACTTTTAAGTTATTGTTCATTTTTCATTGCTTAGAGAATATGAATAAAAGAGGCTAGGATTTGCATTCAGTAAAAATTCTTAGAAAAGGGAAATCTCTTCTGGTTTAAGTTTTACAAAAGTTTCTCTGTAATTTCTCTAAAAAGTGATCTTCAACACCTATGATTGCAGTTTCTACTGACAACACATACTAATGATCAATTATATGTAATTTTGCCTGAACCAAGCTATTTGAAGCCTTTAATAATTCTAAATGTATTCCTTATAATTTTAAGCACTCTGATCTCCACATAATTGGTTTAAGAGCCTCATTCTGATCAAGGACTTTACACAAGTTGGTAATTCCATTTATTCAAGCATACAATGATACTTGATTGAAATGGCAGTTTAAAGATACAAAACTAAGAAGTTTTTTTTTCTCAATAATTTCACTTCTCTTCAAAGATTAAACTTATGTATCTTGAGAAATATTCTTTATTTTAAATGTACATACATTTCTTACAGAAAATGTAACTATTGTTACACACTGATGTGTGTAACAATAGCATCTTTAAGATGTGACAGGGCATCTGTTACTGCAGCAGTCATAAGAGAATAATACTAATAGTAACAGGAACATAATTTTAAACTGCGAGTTTAGAAACTCTTCCTCATAGCTCTTCATCATTGTCCAGTCAAGAAGCATTGTTATTATTAACAAATATTCATCTCTATTTCAAAATATGATCTATTTTGCAAATTTTTAGTAACATAAATATTTTAATATTAAGACTTACTAATTTAGAATCATAACTGTTCAGGTATCTTTACCTCTGACTAGCTGATGGAGCCTACAGGGAGGTAGTGATGAAGATGATGTAGATTTTTTAAAACTATTTTAACTGCAAGGGCTGTGTTATTATATTTGAATAAACTTATGTTGAAGGGAATCCCAAGGGAACATCTACGTATTCCACGGCCCACAAGCAAAGCCAGATATACCTTGTCACTGCTGGCAGATGTTGATCCGAATCTACTTCTAGAATCACCATCGGTAGAGTCTGTCAGTGATAGAAACTCCACACTGATCTGTGTCAGTGAGTTTTACTGGTCTAACTTTAGAAGGGGTTTCCAAAACCTGAAACAAGTTGCTCTTGCTGCAATTTAGCTTATAACTTATGGTGAATCCTATTCTCCAAAAGCATGAAGAACAAATCACCCTTTTCCTTTGATTGACAGTCTTTCCCATATTGGAAATTATTGTAACCCTACTCTGTATTTCGTCCCTGTGATATGTTTATTACCATATTTTAACCCTGTTCTTTTAATCATATACCATGGTTTTGAGATCTCTGATCACTTTATTATCCTACTGAATCTTTCAAATTGGGCTATGAGGTTTTTTCATTGTCGATGTCTAGAACACTAGAAAATCATTGAACAGAGCAGATTTACTTCATAAACATAAATTATTTTGGCTTGATAGGATCTGCATTTTCTTTGGTATCTTCCAGGCATTTAGACATAGTGTGCTGAATTACCTGTCCCTGTGTTTTCCAGAAATTGAGAGTAGAATGACAAGAGTTTCATTTTCTGACCCTTTTTCAACCCACTCTTTTGAAGCAACCCTTTAATTTGCTTTGGTTTTTTACAGTCATCTGGTACCTGCTTGCTCTCTACAGTTTCTCAAAAGCAATGACTAACAGTTCTGAGACCCTTTCAAACAATTTTGTGAATATTCAGGGGCAGAGTTCATGAGATGATTACAACAATCACATTTTTACAAAAATTACAAAATGGATTCATTACAAAGTCTTACCTAAGCCCTTTTTTTTCTTGTCATTGCTGTGATGACTGAGCTAAGCAACTGCATGTCATTGATGATTGGTACATAGGTTTTAAATTATTGTTTCTTCCATTTCTCTCCTTACTACCTTCTTTCTCCACAATGGGACACTTCCCTTTCCTTTTATCTTCTTTATACTAATACTTATTATGTTTGCAATGATTTCTTACTAACCTTGATGTCTTTTGCTAGTTGCATCTCAATTTCTCCTTAACTTTTTCTACTTGTGTCTAGAACTGCTTTGAAGTATTCATCTCTCGTTCTTCTTTGACTTTCATCTTCTACTTCAGGCCACTGCAGACTTCAAGATTTAATGTATTTGTCTTCTACGGCTTTTCCTATTCTTCTGATATTACTGCAATTTAATCCTTAATATTTTTCCTGTAGGGTAAATGCTCCAAGGTGCTCATATTTCTCATTCTTCATGAATTTTATTAGATTGCTAAACACCTGTGGATCTCTGCTAACACAAGTACTGTCAAAAAGGCAGAAACCACAAAGATCCAGAGAGCATGTTCACTCAGATTGTCAGCATTAAGGACACATCTGTTTTTATGGACAGCTTATATATGTTTCAGAATAAGGTGTTGTTATGTGCACCTGTCCAAGATCAGAGGCAGAAGACCATCTCAAGACAGCTCTAAGCAAAGCCCTCACAAGCTTACAACTGAAACAGAAAACATGTTAATGGTGTGACATCTCTGCCTGACACTGCATCTAATCTTTCCGACGTTCTATATAGCCCCAACAACCACAGCAGATGCAACAGGAATTCACAAAGATATATCCTGGAACTCAGGCTTTCACAAACAGGAGAGTTTCTTCTTCATCCAAAGTTGATAACACAGAAGGATCTGGCTTTTTACTTAATACAAACTGCAGAACTTCCCCAGCCAACCTCAGCAACTCAGGTTTGACCAAGCCTATTCAAGAAAAATACCTTGTCTAGAGATAAAATCTTAATTTTTCACTTTGACGACTGAATTTTTAAGTTGTCATTGTCAAAGTTAAGTTTATGTCTCTAGAAAAGCATGCTATTAATATTTGTATTTGCTGATGTTCAAAAATTCAAAACTCTTTTCTTGTCCAGTGAACAATTTAAACTGTACGTTAAAATTTACAACACAATAATAAGCAGTGTCTTGATGCCAAGGACAATCTTCTATCTCTACATATCAATTCTTTTAGATGCAGTTTATTAATTATAAATTGGGCATTCTTCTCATCTGACTGTTCTCAGTAAATCCATAAAAAATCTGAAGCTTTTCCTATCCTGGAGTTTTATCTGGCACACATCACAGCTTCCAGAAAAAGGCAAATGTCTCCCTGTGTCCTAGTGCCAGACACACCCTTTCAAAGCAAACACTGTATGCAGTAGATTTTCTGTGAACAAAACAGTCATAACATCATAAGATTGATGGAGCTTTTAAACCAATGCCTATTAAGACCTTCCTGTGTTATTCACGATCTCCTTGAGAAGATGTTTTCCTAGTTTAAGCATCTCTAGCTATTTTATATGTTCCTTATATAGAAGTACTCAGCATCAAGAGCTGTGGCTGAATTTTCAGATTTGGCTTCATTTAAGCACCAAAAAACATTGGGCATCTAGTTGACATCTGTGTGTTGGATGGTGACGTGTTTTAACCATTTCACAGCATAAAATCTCAATAGAAGCAATTCAGAAGTTGGGTAGGACATAGGCACCCTTCGTGAGCTTTGACTTCTCTAAATTTCTTTCTCGCCTTTCTTGCCATTTTGTGTAATTAAGTGTCCTAGAAGTTTAAGGAGTAGGTCAGCAGTTTTCTAATTCATATCCCCTGTAATTTATGTTTTCCAAAGTATGTGACTGAAGAAGGTCTTCCACATGTTTTTTGTTCTCAGGTAAAAATGAGAAATAAGGATAGGCAAAAAGGGTGTGTTACTTCTCCTATTTTTACCCACTGAAATTTTTCCTGTTTGCTCAAATATGTTGGTCAGAAACAGATGTACAATTTGAGTTATGCTCAATGAAAGGTACTGTGGGTGATAGTATATGAAAGGTATATTTGGTTTGGGTGACCTTATTTCACTATGGATTTTCAAGACTGAAGTAAGTTATAAGAAAAATTTTGCAAATTCACTTGTATAACTTACCTGGGCAAGTAATTCTAGTGCAGACAAAACTAGAAGATGAAGTATATAATGAAACTTTTAGCTCTTCATTCTTTTATAAAATAATGAAAATAACATGAAAAAATGCATATTACATAGCAGAAGAGTTTGGGTTTTTTTTTTATTTTCTCTCTGAAACACACTTTCCTGTCTTTCTTTACTATGTAGATCACCAGCATCTTTTAAGAAATGTCTCTGCAACACAGTTTGAAAAAACATTAATTATTCTAATCATTGTGGTTGATTAAACAGGTAGGGGACCCTTTTTGAGTCTTCATTTACCACTTTTTCCTCCTTCCTGAGAGTTCTGCGCAGCTGGAGATTTTCAGCCCCATTGTAGCCTCCTCATCTGAGTAAAGTTCTTTTGGCATGCTAATTAATCTCCTTCCTAATATTTACTTTCCCTGACCACAAGCCATTGTCTGCTCTTACATCTTATTTTGAAGAGACAGGGCTCTTGAAATTCTTGAATGTCTCTCTTAACAATAGCTCTAGCCTATACATAATGTAGCAAGCAAGAAAAAATTTTAAGGACAAATTTCTAATCTTGAGACTTTTTTCATGGAGTTTTTTTGACATTTCAAATGACTTTTCTTTGGTTTTTTTTGTGCAAAACTGGGGTTAGTTTTTTTCTGTTTGTCCAAAATACTAATCAAAAGGGCAAGGTTTACTGAAATACTTAAACCGATTTTTAATCAAATTTATCCAATATAGAAATGTTCTGCTTTATATTAGTTCTTATTTCAGGCTTTTTTGAATCTTATTTACTGAGAAACTAATGTTTTCCTGTAAAATGTTTTATGCATGACATCCAAAGCATTGGATACAATATAACATATTTTGTTATTATATACTGGAAATATGGATATGTATTGGTTATTACATATCAAACATCCCATCAAGCTTTATCGTTTTAATAGAGCACATATTATGAAACACTTCTAATGTATTCACTGACATTGAGACTGTTACAGAGGATTTAATAAAATCAAAATAATTCTAATAAGGTCTAAAAATGTTCATAATAAGGTGTCTTTTATGAAGAAAGCTATCCTTTATCAAAATGTTTTACATGAGAAGTAAAAGAAACAAGGCTCATGTTTTTAGACATCAAAGGTGGGTAGCTACAAATTCAGCTTAATGTCATGCCTCTGAAAGATGTAAGTCTTTACAACTTAAAAGGGAACCAAAGTCTTCACAAAAGCAAAATCTGAACTGATCAAAATAGAACCTTCTTGTCCCTTTCTTCTGTCAGTAACTGAGCAAAGGCCTTCCCCTACAAGTGTGCTGTATTTTACAGTGATGACAGGTTTAAATGCAGTACTTTATTGACTAACTGTAGGCTGAGGAATTAACCTATGGAACTAGACAGAGACAGTCATGTAATTTAGAGTTTAGTTGAACCCACCATGCCTCCTCCACCTAAAACATCTCTTTACTTATAGAATCATTTAGGATGGAAAAGCCATTGAAGATCATCAAGTCCAACCATTAACCCAGCACTGCCAAGCCCATCCCAAACCGTAAGTGCCACATCTACATGTAATTTAAATACCTCCAGGGATGGTGACTCAACCACTTCCCTGGGCAGCCTGTCCCAGTGCTTGAAAATCATTTCCATGAAGAAAATTCTCCTAATATCCAGTCTAAACCTCCCCTGGCACAGCCTGAAGCTGTTTCTTCTTGTCACCTGGGAGAAGTGAACAACCCCACCTGGCTAAGGTTCCTCTCACGCAGCTGTAGAGAGCAATGAAGTCTCCCCTGAGCCTCCTCTTCTCCAGGCTGAACAACCCCAGCTCCCTCAGCTGCTCCTCATAAGATTTGTGCTCCCGACCCTTCACCAGCTCCATTGCCCTTCTGTGGACCTGCTCCAGAACCTCAATGTCCTTCCTGTGTGAGTGGCCCAGAACTGAACAGAGGATTCGAGGTGTGGCACCACCAGTGCCGAGTACAGGGGGACAATCACTGCTGTGGTCCTGCTGATACAATCTGATACCCTTATTTCTGATGCCAGCCAGGATGCCACTGGTCTTCTTGGCCTCCTGGGACACTGCTGGTCGACCAGCACCCCGGTCTTTTTGCAACAAGCGTCTTTCCAGCTGCTCTTCCCCAAGCCTGCAGTGCTGCATGGGATTGTGGCTGAAGTGCAGGATCCAGTAGTCAGCCTTGTTAAGCCTCAGACAATTGGCCTCAGCATATTGATCTAGCCTGTCCAGATCCCTCTGTAGAGCCTTGCAACCCTCCAGCAGATTAACACTCCCACCCAACTTGATGTTAACCTGGAGGACCGCACATATTCAAAAGAATGTTGCTATGAAAGTCAAGTTTTGCTTGGTTAACATGTTAGCTTTTGGAGCAAAGTGTAAGCGTTAAAGGAATCTGTATTGCAACAGAAGAGGAATCTTAGTTCTACAGTTCAATCACAAACTGTATCTATTCTTTGGCTCTGTTTCTAGACCTGTGCAAGACATTTCAGAATCACTGAAACAGTTAACTGGCTTATTTTTCTCCTGCAAAACCACATTTACGGTTGAAGCCAAGTCCATTCCTAGTCAAATACATAATTTGACAGGAGTACACATTTGTGCCCATTACGTTAATTTGTTTTGGGCCTGTAGGCACTATTACACATGCTGTACATCTTACCTTGTTACCGATTCATTCAGAAGTGAGGAGGCTATGCAATTAAGTACAATTTCTTTACAAATAACCTGCATATAAAGTCTAGGTCTCTGAAATGACATTTCCTTTTTTCTTATGAACGTGCTGTAATCATTAAACCTTCTTTATAATTTAAAAGTAAGTTAAATTGATCATAAATCTTGCAAAAAAAATAAGATAGAATTTTTAGCATATAACTCAGAAGACCGTCTGCACATTTCTACCCATTTTTTAAATATGAAAATATCAAATTTACTGCAGAAAGAAAACCTTTCAATTACACATTTCTTCATAGAAATTTCATTTATTAAAACCACCAACACCTTTCTCATCTTTCTGTCACTTCCTGTCTTTCAAAATCACTTCTTTCCAATTCATTTCCTTTGCTGCCGTTTTCAGAATACATACACGTAGTTCCTCTTTTACCTATTCCTTTTCATCTTTATTCATCTCTCTCTTCTTCTCTCACTTTCTTCAGTTAACTGCTTTGGCTGTATTTTACCTTAATAATCACATATATGTGATTATTCCAGAAGTGGAAAATTGGTGTGGAACAACATCATCACTGCTGTAGAGTTGGCCTTCCAGATTACCAGGACTGGTGAAGCTGTTGGGAGTAGATTGGTACTAATTTATAGATTATTGCAGTTTCCAGCCTAATCTCTTTATATTGAACTGGACATTTTGAATTGGCAGCAGTGCTTCACAATCGGCAGCTTGTCTTAATCAGGACATCTAGGAACTAAGTATTTTTCCATATGATCATTCTTGTAACTATTTTGACTTTTTCATTACCTTTAATATATTAAAAATCAGGAAAAAAAGTTCTAAAACAAACAAACAAACAAAAACCCCACAACCAAACAAAATAAACTCCAAGCCACCAGAAAATAATCAAAGGAATACAAGAAAGGAACTCCAGTTCCATGGCACTCCAATTAACAAATAATCCAGCTAAACAGTTAAAATGTGTTACTGCAAAATAATTTCATCCTGTAGGAAGCTAATTCTGCTTATACAGTGGACACTTTCACACAGCAAAATTTACCACTTCATCCAACCAAATGGAAAGATTTCATTTTGTCAAAATTTAGCTGACCTACTAAAAAGTAGTTTCCATCATAATTAATTGGCTGCAATTGGTAGTTTCTGTATTTCAAAGACTAAGTTTCTCAGAGTCCTAGGCTCTGTGGGCCAGATACGTCTAAACCCCAAAGGACACCATAATGAGTTGTAGATGATGTAGTTTTGTCACAGAGCGTGGTCAAAGATCTGGAAATTTCTAACCCTCCGGCTTCTTAGGTAGCCCATAGGAGAGAACAGGAACGTAAAGTGTTTAGACAATAAAGAAGTAATTTAGAGATATCAGTAGATGCAATTTGACATTCAATTAAAATTAATGTTTCAATTCAAGGCAATTAAAACACTGAAATTTAAAAAAAAAAATCCTTTTTAAAGTTAGGAGTCTACAAATAATTTTAGGACATTGACTTTTCATCTCAATCACAGAATAACCTAATTCTAATAACAGGGTCTCTCTCAGATTCAGACTTACAGAACAGGAACAGTTTCAGCCACATGATAGAAGACTTTCTTTTAATCAAGGTGGAGGAATGTCCCCATTCTTCATCACTCTGTAACTTTTTGTATTGGTGACCACATGTCAGAGTCATAACACTGGGGTGACTCAGACCTTTGTTGTTGAGAGAGACTCACAACAAACAATTACATTTTCACCTAAAGTACCGCTGGAAGGAATCATGCACGAAGAGAAGTTTAAAAACCAGCAATGAGTGAATGACATAGAGCTTTCTGATTTTTGACATCAACCTGTAACTATCTCAGTAGTATGAAAATTAGCTCCAAGACAGACCATAGTTCTCAGACCGAAACAGAAGCTATGTGATAGATAATATTTTGAGATATGGCACAGACATGTTTAGACAGTGTCATAAAACTTGTGCAAGGAAATCATCTTGATACCTCCTCTCAGAGATTGTTCTGAAAATGGTGCATAGAATTAGAACAACAGAAGCAAATTATATCTTTCACATTAAATGAAAAGGCTGCATTGATCAATATACACCAAGTCACATTATGAATGCCTGAAGTCTGTACTAATCTCTAAAGACTTGAAGTTGTATTTGAATCTGATAATTCTTGATCCTAGGCCATGTACACAGATAATATAAAGACAGAGAGTTATAAAGCATGCAATGAATGCTTTTCTCTTAATAATAAACTTGGTATTTAAAATATAATTGTCCTTTCCATAACTTGTTCAAAGTGTTTTTGCCAATCTGAAAAAGTGTATGTACATATTGATTAAATTGTTCTAATCCCTTATCAGATTTTTGGAGTGAGGTTTTTAAGAGGTTGCAGTAAATGAAACTGAAAGGTAAACGGTGAAGTCTTTGGGGTTTTGATTTATAACAGATTCGTGTTTTATGGTGCCACTACTCCCTTTTTATTTACTTTTTATTTATATTTATAAATTTCTAATTTTATA